>BGPR01007702.1:0-59793 GCA_013235015.1 Araneus ventricosus
TTCATGGCCCCGCAAGTCAACTTTGCACCGGGCCCCGCTTCTGTTCGGGCCCTCCCCGCCCAGAAAGAATGCACAGTGAAGAAGTATTTTTTCAATATCTCTCTAAAATTGAGGGTGATGGGGGGGCAGCCGACCATTGATGTTATGAAGCTTATAACCTTTAGACGCCACGACCATCTAAACGTTATAAACCTCGATATGAAATAAAAATTGTCGAAATCGGTCCACTGGTTGGGGCTGGGGTATTGATCCTCTTGTTTTGCCAATTATTTTAAATACACAGATGTTATTTGCATTTATGTGTAAATATTGTGAGTTTGATTTTTGGACTGTTTACTTCTTGTAGAGTGTGGCAAATGAATATCCAGAAATATACACAAAGAATGCAGAAGCCGCACACTTGAAGCAGCTCCTGGTGGGCCTGGGTTTCAATGTCGTTTTGTGCACCAAGAAGCAGAAGAGTTTCGTCTTCTCCTCAGATGATGATTGCATAGGTATTTGGAAGCTTGCATTTTCTTAAATATTTATGCATGGCCATTAATAAATATCTAGTAAAATGAAAAGAATGAGTTTTGATCTCCGGGTTTTTGAGAAAAAAAAATATTTTTACCACGTTTTTATTAACTCGCTTTCTTGTCTGTCTGTCTGTTCGGTACAAATCTTGCGATCGATTTTAAACTAACTTCCCGATGAGCTGGAGACTTGAAACTTTAAACACAGTTCAGAACTAGATGACAATGCAATATTAATTCGCTTTCTTGTCTGTCTGTCTGCCCGTTTGTCTGTCATTTCATGTTTTGCATGACGCATCCGCAGTATGTTTTTCATTATATCTCGAAAACTATTAACATTACAGATTTGGTTCTTGGGTATATGGATGACCCATGGGATCATCGAAGCACCCCCATATTTTAGCCATATCTTTGCGCATGCGCAGTACGTTTTTCATTATATCTCTCGAAAACTATTAACATTTCAGACTTGGTTCTTGGGTATATGGATGGACCATGGGATCTTCGAAGCACCCCCATATTTTAGCCATATCTTTGCGCATGCGCAGTACGTTTTCATTATATCTCAAAGGTCTCTGCGTCACATAACTTACTTTTTCAGGAAAATAACAATTTTTTATTTATGATCAGGTGAAGAGAAACTGAAATAAACCTGAAATTTGTCACATGTCTCCGTCATAATCTCAGCAAGATGTTTAAAATCGATTGCAAAATTTCACACACAGAAGACTAAAAAGCAGAAAATAATTATTTAAAAAAATAAAAATTTTAATAGACCACGTTTTTAAAACGGACTAAAAAGTATAAAATAATTTCTTCTAGCCCCATACAGATTTATAACCCCATACAGATTTAAAACGAAAAACGTGGTTAAATAATTATTAGATTTATTTTTATTATTTAGCTCAGTAAATCATTTTTGGGCGTACTTTTTAAAAATATTTTCTTCGAACCTAGTCGGGTACCTTAACTTCCCATTTTGAAGCTACACGAGAGATATTTTGAAAAGTACCTCGTCATCTTGAACAACGGTCGGATAACGAGGCCGGCACCTGAGCCAGTACCACCTCTTCATACTTTCACACGATATTATGGTGAGGATGTTTGACCTAAGTCGGATTATACGGCAGATCTATCCAGTAATTGGGAAACAGAGATTCTGCCACCTGGCGCTGCGGCCTATTGTGAGGATGTATAACCCTCTCGCATAAAACGTGTCTGACTCGTCACAGATAGCATGCACACTTGCAGCAAGTCTGATTTTTCTTGATATTAGCTTCTCATGACAAACTTGAAGAAACAACTTCGCAGCAAACTTCCTAAAAAGTAACAAAGCATAATCGATCACCCTCCTTGCGATGCAAGTTTGCTGTAAAGTTGGTACGGCACACTTGCACACCACGACCCAGATAGCAATTTTAGTTTGCAGTAATCTTTCTCTGCAAATCTGCAAGCTTGCAGGAAGTTTGACACGGCAAGAGTGCACGCTTGAAACAAGTTATTGCAAACAAGTTAGTCACCACTTGCCGCAAGCTTGTTGCGTCAAACTCATTGCAAACTACAGCGAAAACAGAGTACACACAAACCTCGGATTAGAACCCCCGACAACACACTTCATAGCCAGTCGCCTTAGACACTCAGCCAGGGGAATAGGGGAAGATAAATTTCGTTAATAGATCGGTGCATCTACACATTTTATTTTAAACTGTTTTCTTGATTTCATTAAATTTTGAATTGAGAATATGCTTTGAAGTCAAAGAGAGAGCGATTTTCGCTAATAACCACGTTTTGCTTATAGATTAAATTATGAAATTAGGGTTCCAAAGTAATTACTTTTAAAAATATGCAACAAGCTGGCTGAGTGGCTCAGGCGACAGGTTCTACCTACTAGGAGAAATGAATTTTTCCTATGATAACCTGTTTCTGTAGCGACCACCGAAAACTAGACAGTTTGGAGGCGACAGTTCTCGTGGTAGACAGACAGTACTTAGGAAGTTAATTAAATTTGAAAATCAACGGTTAACCCACCAGAGCAATTTTAACCCGGACTAGACAACATTAGATCTTCAGTGTAATCGAGAATCTTCTGAAACATTTCATTGGAAGACAGTTTAAATTTAGATCTGATTTCCAACTTTAATTAAAGCCATTTATTCAAAAGTAAGGGAAAGTGTCCGACTTCGCTTCAATTGCTGAATTTTTTAGTTGGACTACGAAAATATTTTTAATGTACAGTCATTCAGAAGTAATTTTAATAAACCAGAGGGAGTGGTCTCCCCTAAACTTTCTCGTATACTCCTAAAACATCTAGAGAAAAAATAAGCTAAAAGGCAATAAAACGAACAAGTTCCCTAACGCAGTGGTGGAAAAAAATAAGCGAAAAGTCATATCACAATTTCCAAAGGTCGTCCAACGCAGAAGTGGAGTTAGAAGCTGGCGTGATTACCAATAGGGCTGGGTGTAATATAAAGAAAAAGAAATTGCAATTTGGACGCCTTTTTTTCAACCGATTGATACAAAAATTGGACGCAAATCTACCATTAAGGTAAGAAGGCCACATACCAAATTTCATTTATCAAAGTAATTTTGTCAAGAAGTTATTGCGTTCAATAGTATGAGATTATACAGATCGACAGACTGTCAACCCTTTAACGGATTTGGTCCAAAATTTGATACACACCTACATTCCTGATGATAAAAATATGTACCAAATTTTATCTATCTATCTATTTAAGTTTGTGAGTCATCGCGTTCACATTAACACGGACATACAGACAGACTTCCCGTGGACAGATTTTGTCCAAAATTTGATAGAAACCTACAAATTATGTGTAAAGACCACATACCAAATTTCATCCCCGTAGATCTAATAATTTTCCAGTTATCGTGTTCACAGACGCACATAATCCCAAAATTGTGTTTTTCGACTCGGGGAGGTCTAAATCGTGGAGATTCGTCAAAATCTCGAGTTCGAATTTTTTGACAATTTACAATATTTTCTCTTTGTATACTTCGTATACGAGAAAGTAAAAAAGAGTAGTAGAATTTTATTGTAGTTTATTTTTCTCCCAAACAATTTAATTAACTTTTTATGAAATATATCTTAAAAGATGGCATAAAAATCCCAGATAGCAAAGAAGGTTGTCATTTCACTTTCCATAGGCTGTCCGCGAAAGCATTTCCGCTCAAACCGTTTCGGAAACCATTGCCGCAAGGTTTACGTAGGAAAGCTTTTCATGAACTACCTCACCGACAAGGTCTGAACGACAAGTTCGTGAAAGCATTTCCGGCAAACCGTTCCCGCAAAATTGACGTAAGAAAGCTTTTTATGAACCACCTGTCCCATCGTGTGTAGCCCCATCCGGTATAGTGGTTAATGCGTTTGCCTTCCAACTCACGGAACGCGGGTTCGATCCCCGGCTCGGAAGACTTTAAAGTTTACAGGAATACGGCTTTGAAAAGGGGGATTCTTCTCTGTAGGAATGCGGCTTCGGTGGGGGAATGGGGTCCTATTTTGTCCGCCGAAGGAGGGCTCTTAACAACCTTCTGAAAAGGCATGAAACAAGCTTGTAACAAAAGCTTGGGGAAATCTTACTGAAAACCTTGTTCCTTGTTGACTAGCGAACCTTTCCGCTACCTTGCCGAAAGGTTCAACCCTTGTCATGGAAACCTTTGTGACAACCCTTTACCCTTGCCGACGACAAGGTTTCCAAAACCTTTTAGACAAGCTTTCTTTGCTATCTGGGATAGGTTCTAATGAGTCGAGTATTCTAAAAGTATCTAATGAGTCGAATATTCTAAAAGTATTTTTTAATGAGTCGAGTATTCTAAAAGTATCTATCGAATATTCTAAAAGTATCTAATGAGTCGAATATTCTAAAAGCATTTTAATGAGTCGAGACAAAAGTAGAGTCTAATGAGTCGAATATTCTAAAAGTATTCAATGAGTCGAATATTCTGTAAGCTATTTAATGAGTCGAGTATTCTGTAAGTATCTAATGAGTCGAATATTCTAAAAGTATCTAATGAGTCGAGTATTCTAAAAGTACGAACTCATCTGAGATGTCAGCCACCATGAATTAAATTTTCGGCTGCGGATTCAAAATCTCTGGGATGGTGTTATCGTTCCAACTAAGGAAATTGGTTTCCCAGATTGGTCCACTAAGTATAATTAATGCAAAACTTTTTGATTCTGAAATGCAAATTATAGAGAGAGAGCGTCTCCTCTCCTGTTATAAATCCCACCTGACTGCGTAGTGACAACATTGGCTTAACCTCTATAGACTGTGATGAAGAGCAGATCGTAGAGGCTTTTTTTGACGTTAGGTCTACTGTTGACAGAGCTACTATAAGGTGTGCCCATATGAAAAGGAGACTACAGTTATATGTAAAGAAATTTTAATATCAATATTCTAATTACAGTTCATGTGGAACAGTACGACTATAAATAATCGCCATTGATACACAGATCCCAGCGCTCAGGAAGAGAGTGGATGGTTTCAGTGTAGAAATTCCTGGGTCAGGCAAACACCCATTCTCGCCGTCTTCTGATTCTCTGACAGACGCTTGGACACCCACTGTACACAAATTTGCCATAACCAAGCCTTTTGTGGAATATGTGATGCACACAGTTCCTTTGCTCGTCGACAGTTCAACAGCAATTTCACGTGTGATGATCCGAAGATTCTGCTTTATGAGCTCATCCACTGCCGAAATCGTGGCACTGTTGGTCACAACGTGCATCCAGGGCGTGGCAGGTCCTTGATGTTTACGCGTCCCGCCTCATAACGCTGACACCACCGGAATGTGGTACACTCTAGATAGCAATTTTAGTTTGCAGCAAGCTTGCCACAAATTTGACATGACAAGAGTGGAAGTTTGAAACAAGTTAACGCAATCTTCGAAGTCACCATGGGACCAACTCATTGCAAATTATAGCAAAAGCAGAGCACGAACACAACCCGGGATAGAACTCGCGATCGACCGGTTCCGAAGCAGACGCGCTAACCATTCGGCCACTTAAACTCTGAGAAGAGAAGACAGATTTCGCTAATACATCGTTCGATTCGATTCGTATACGATTTATTTTAAACTGTTTTCTTGATTTCATTATTTTTTTGAGTTGAGAATATGATTTGAAGTCAAAAAGAGAGCGATTTTCGCTAATAACTACGTTTTGCTAGTAGAATAAATTATGAAATTAGAGTTCAAAAGTAATTACTTTAAAATGGGACAAAATGTATAAGTTATTATTTTTCAACAAACATTGACTGTTTTTTCGGTTTAATTTTGTTTATAAACGTTAAAATTTCAACATTAAGAAAAAGGCGATATAGTTTTCTTTAAAGTGCGAGTGTTATATTTAGTAAAAAGATGGAAAATGTTTCAAAATTTTTTTTATAAAAAAGTTAGTTTTCTTACAAATTATCATTGATTTATTGAATTGATAAAAAGAAGGACGGTCTAGGAGATGCTATTAAAAATCGGATGCTTTTTTTAAAACAGAGACAAAGATAATTATCTCTTTGTGCTATCTTTGCATCAAGCTTGTTTTGCAAACTTGCAGCAAGCTTGATTTGCAAGGGAGGTGTCGCTATTTGTCACGTCGAACTTGTAGAAAACCTCGTTTTGCAAGCGAGGGTGGCGCTAGTTGTCATGGCGAACTTGCTACACGTTCGCTTCAAGTTTGAAGCGTCAAATTTTGTCATGACAAGGGAATATCAAGTCAAAATCAAACTTGCTGCAAACTTACGTGCCATCTGGGACCGTGCGAGACATTGTTCTCCGTACATCTCTTTCATCCTGCGATAAATTTGTGAACCATGCTCCCCTTCTGCGCGAAGAAATTGGATAACTGCTCTTTGTGCTGATCTGGAGGAATCCATCATGCAACGAACTGCTGAAACAACTCTCCAGAAATTAGGATAATGATGCGAAGCCCCTAACTACGCAGGTGCAACTGGGAATACCACCACGCCATCTATCGACTAGCACATTAACTCACTGGCATTTGATACAACGCCGAGCTAAGGTCTCGTTTTCATTTGGCACACCTTATAGTTATACTTCGTATAAAAGAAATTAATAACTCAATGTTGATGTTCACAGTCCTACCACATTCATGAACTCAAATCTTCTAAAGTAATATTAAATAAAAAAATAACAGATTAAAATTCTGCTTTAATTTTGCATTGATTGATTGTATTTGTGTTTCAGGATATGCTCTGTCAATGTTTGCGTGGCACAAGAGGGTGCCTGATGAACTGGTTGAGGAGTTTAGAAGAGATCTATTAGAAGAGTTTTCAAAGTATGGAGGAAGAGACTCGCACGGAAGGATAACTATCCATTACAACCTAATGAATATTCTTGTTAAAAAGCCTAGCTGAACTACTTAAAAATAATTGACTAAATGTTACTCTTGAAAACAAGAGAAACTTCGATTTTTTTTTGTCTCTGTCTTATTAATAGAAATAGTTTGCATAAACTGGCAACAGAGGCGAATCCGGGAGGCACCAGGCTGCAACGCCCCCAGGGTTAAACCAAAATTCTTGATTTTATTTAAAATCACTACAACTGTTTGATCTTAATTTTCATTAAAAAAATAATAAAATCGTAACAACATTGCCTTCTGGCTTGACAGGCTCGAACATTTTCCTACTTTTCTAGTGATTCCACTCGTACTTGTAGCGTTGACGCGGTCGACATTTTTTGTCTAGTTATTTCATTGTATTTTTTATTAAATTTTCGAAAGTATTCTAGTGTTATTTATGATTCTTATTGTCACGTGAGTAGAGTTTGTAAAGTTAAAGTGTTTTGGTTTACATAAGCCATGAGGTTTGACCTTCGTCACGACGATACAAAATTTTTATGACTTCAGCCTCCCCCCCCACCCCCACCCAAATCCTGGATTCGTCACTCCAGAGTAGTACAACATGCCGTATGATATTGTACAATGTTGTTCAATATTTTACAATATTATAAAGTATTGTACAGTATTGTTCAATATTTTACATTATAAAGTATTGTTCAATATTTTACAATATTATAAAGTATTGTACGGTATTGTTCAATATTTTACAATATTATAAAGTATTGTACGGTATTGTTCAATATTTTACAATATTATAAAGTATTGTACAGTATTGTTCAATATTTTACAATATTATAAAGTATTGCACGGTATTGCATATTATTATATGATATTGTGAATATTGTACGATACCATTTTATATTGTTCAATATAGGGAAGCAAATGCATTAGAGTCTGCTTAGCTGAAGTGATGGCAGATCCGGGGACTGTCAGTTTGGCCCCAGACCAAGCCAAATTCTTGATTTTATTTAACATCATTACAACTGTTTTTTCTTAAATTCCCTCTTTTTTAAAAAATAATAAAAACGTTTCAACATTACTTTCTGGCTTGACAGGCTCGAAAATTTTCCTACTTTTGTAGTCATTCCACTTGTACTTGTTGCTTTGACGCTGTCGAAGACATTTTTTGGCTAGTTATTTCATTGTATTTTGTGTTAAAATATCGAAAGTATTGTATTGTTTTTTTATGATTCTTACTGTCAGGTGACTCAAGTCTGTGAAGTTAAAGAGTTTTGGTTTACTTTAGCCTTGAGGTTCGACATTCATCACGACGATACAAAGTTTTTATGACCTCCGCCCCCCCCCCCAGACTAAAATCCTGGATTCGCCACTGCCTGGCAAACATTGTGGAAATTATGTTTTAAATCTTATGAGAGATTATTCAATATTTTCATTTCGCAGCCTCATCGCTATCTGAAAACATCTGTGGAGACTTTGTAATAAGAAATTAAATAAGAAAATGAAACATTTGTTGATGTTAAATTTAAAAAAACTACTGTATTATCTTTAATACAGTAGTTTTAATGAAATGTTTCAAGTCAGTTTGGTTTCCTAACTAACTTTGCTTACATACATTGAGTACAGGCAGTAGCAGTTTTAGCTACCTCTCTTGGGGTCGCTATCAAGTCCCAACACTAAACCTATCCAGTGGCGGATTTCGTCAATATGAGGCCACAGGCGCAAAACTGACTTGAGGTCCCCTCCCTCTACCCAATGTCTCAATTTCACCGTTTCCTTAGCCCTACTATGTGCGCAGAAAAGGTTTTGAGGCCCCCTTCAGTGACCATCGATGGTCAACGCCCCTGTCCTTACCCAATGTCGCAACTTCGCTGTTGGCATAGCACTACAATTTATGTCCAATAGGTTTTGATACCCCTACCGAATGCCGCTAATTCGCCATCAATTTGCACTGCTGTGTACGTCGAATGGTTTTTGAGGCCCCCAGGATTTTCGAGGCACGAGGCGAGAGCCTCTAACGCCTGTGCAGAAAACCGTCACTGAACCTATCGCGATTGGTTAAATGGACATTATAAATGTGCATTCCATTAAGTCTGTGTTGTACATTTTATCTGGAGGATCCTTTTCTTTCACTCAATTCAATGACAAAGAGCTCCCGGCCTCCACTTTGTACTTCCGATCTCATGCTCAATTACAACCAGCGGGAGTGTTCTCGCCTAAACTTTCTCGTATACTTCCCAAACCAACGAGAGTGTTCTCCCCTAAACTTTCTCGTATACTTCCCAAACCAGCGGGAGTGGTCTCCCCTAAACTTTCTCGTATACTTTCTAAGTGGAGATTCGTCAAAATCTCGAGTTCGAATTTTTTTGACGATTACAATACTTTCTCTTTGTATACGAGAAAGTAAAACAAAAAAAACAAACAAACCTGAAATCAAATATCTGTTGCCACGTTTCAAAAAAATATTACTTTGAAGCAGGCGCGATAAAATAGGCAATGCAATGAATACTAAAGCGAAAATTCTGCTTTGGAATTGAATTCCCAAGAAAACAATTTATACTACCACAACCGTAACAATTGCAAAAGCCCGTGAATAAAAGATTTGCTGAAATAATGAGATTGAATTGAATTTTATTTACAACAATAAAAATATTGTTAACAATTGATGTTTGAAAACATTATTTATTGTTATAAATAAAATTTACAACAATAACAGATTGCTACCAATACGCATGCGCTTGAGAATCGGATTAAAAGAAATTGAATATGCAATTTGAACGCCTCTTTTTGACGCATTTGGCCCAAATGTTTATACGGACCCACATGCATAACGATAAAACTGTGTACCAAATTTTATCCATCTATCTATTCAAGTTTTTGAGTTAAAGTGTTCGCATGACCACGGACATACAAACAGACTTCCCATTGACGGATTTTGTCCAAAATTTGACAGAAACCTAAATATTATGTTTAAAGACCACATACCAAATTTCATCCCCGTAGCTCTAATAGTTTTCGAGTTATCGTGTTCACAGACAGACACACAGACATGATTCCAAAATTGTGTTTTTCGGACTCAGGGAGGTCTAAAACGTGGAGATCCGTCAAAATCTCGAGTTCGAATTTTTTGACGATTATAATACTTTCTCTTTGTATATTTCGTATACGAGAAAGTAAAAATGACTTGTTTCTGGCCTACCCTTAGTTTGTAAATGACATTTCAGGATACTGTTCAGCAACGGATTCCGAGACTACCACTTTTGGACGATTTTACACCGGAAAGGGGTGTCAATCAATGAGTCATATGAACGCATTTCCGGAGATCTTTGTTAGATCACGCTCACTAAAATGTAAGCATCACTCTTCCATTCTTTACTTTCCCATTATTTTGTTGAAAATAACTCCGCTCAGCGCATGCGCAAAAGCGTGGAGGGTTTCCGAATCGGCTGCTATACAATACCCTGTATTTTTATTCTTACTAATTAACATAGCCAGGGACGGCCCGAAGGGGTTTCGAACAGTCCGAGTGCACAAGCTCGAAGCACTGATTGATTATGCAAAATGAAAATTGATTGCATTGATTTTAGGGATGTAACGAATATTCGGCAACTATTCGGTCCTTTTGCCGAATACTAAGCAGATATTCGGCCGAATATATTCAGGATAATAATTTTTTTAAATCCACATTTAACACTTCAACTGCGGGTGTGGTTTATAAACCACATATATAAGAAAGTACCTGCAGCTAAAGGGTTAACAAAGAATATTGCAGAATGGACCTTATGCATGTGACGTCACATCCTCCGACACGTGACTTGACGGCGGCAGCCATTGGTCAGTCTTAAACAGCCAAATCAGAACTGCTTTTATTTCTGAGTCACTTATAGGCCGATCGTTTTGTTTATTCCTCCGCAGCTGTTTTTCTATACTCTCGAACCCAAACGGTGCATAAGGTCCATTACATATCAGTTCCACAGTGCATAGATATATTTAATAAAGGTGCATATAATTTATCATTGCATGAAATTATGATGCAAGAATAATTTTGCAGGAGGAAATCTGTTCCGTTCGGTTTCATACACATATAATACCAACTAGAGATGTAACGAATATTCAGTATTAGGTCTAATGGACCTTATGCACCGTTTGAGTTCGAGGGTATAGAAAAACACCTGTGGAGGAATAAACAAAACGATCGGCCTATAAGCGACTCAGAAATAAAAGCAGTTCTGAGTCAGCTGTTTAAGACTGGGCAATGGCTGCCACCGGCAGGTCACGTGTCGGAGGATGTGACGTCACATGCATAAGGTCCATTTACCATCCCCTGGATATTCGGTCTGGCCGAATGCTTTACCGGTGTTCGGCAGAATAAAATATTTTTTTTTAATGTTTAAAATATGTTCAATAAAGAATATTGTAGAATTACATTCCGGTACATTTATTATAAAAAAATCTAGTATTTATCCAATTTTAAGTTGGATAGTAGATAAGGGTCCTACGTAAGCACCTGGAGGGAGAGGAAGGGGTTTGCGATTTGCTTATTTTTGCTGACAAGGGGGGGGGAGGGGGTATGAGTGATGCTTACGTAAGACATTAAAACCACTTTATTTCCGAAAATCTCTTGTAACTTGCAAAAATAATTTTAAAAAATTAAATTTGAAAGAAAAATTAAATTTGGCAGAAGAAAATTAAACTTGAATTTTAAAAATTGTGATAAAATTGTAAGGAAATTAAATATATATATTTCATTTTAAGCCGAGTTAAAGAGTTTTTTATCTGAATTAAGTCCTAAAATTTTTAAAATTAGATTATTACTGTTATACGTTTGTGAAAACAAAGAATGGGGGGGGGGTTGCGGTTACTTATTTTTTTGCTGATGACAAGGGGGGAGGATAAAAGATTACCAAAAACATGCTTACGTAATATTTGAACGGCCCCTAAGTATTTAATAATGTTGCATATCATTTATAGAAGTTTGTACCATATGGTTTCATATATATTACCAGTTTCAAAAAATACACGTTCACTATATAATGCTTGCAGGTGTTGAAAGACATTTTCTTCCTAAATTTGCGAACCTTGGAAATTTTTCTGCGTTTTATTCCACCAATTAAGTGAACACTCCATCCTACCTATTAGAAGTTCTTAACCAAAATAGGAATTTACTTTTAGTAATTTTAATTCATCCACTCAATTTTCTTCTGTGTTTGTCTTTGTCACGTTCTGCAATGATGGCTCTTTTATTTCTTTGAAGAAATCCCAAAACAATGAGGGTTTCTCATGTCTTATTTATTGGAATAAAGTTATTTAAAATATTACAAATATACATTAAAGCATTAGCATTTTTTTAAATATACAAATAATAAAAAATAAATTATATTTCATCTTAATTTTTTTTCACTTAAAATTTGAAAAATTATTTCATTTATAAATAAAAGTGAAATGTTTTTAAAAAGTTGGTATTCGGCCAGAAATTTGGCCGAATAATCGGTATTTGGCTAAATAACTATTCGTTATATCCCCAATTGATTTATTGAATGAAATCAAAATTTGTCATCCAGGTTCACAATATTACAAAGTTTAATTAGAAATAATGGTACTTACGTATTAACGCCACCGAAGCTACAGATTTGGCGGTTTTTAAGTGCCGCCAAATTTGGCGGTTTTTGTACTTACGTATTAACGCCAATTTGGCGATTTTTAAGTGCCGCCAACGCAGCTACAGATTTGGCGGATTTTAAGTGCCACCAACGCAGCTACAGATTTGGCGGTTTTTGTACTTACGTATTTACGCCAATTTGGCGGTATTTGTAAACAAGATTGCTCTTTATTGGCGCATTACCGCCAATCTGTAGCCTCGGTGGCGTTAATACGTAAGTACCGAAATAATTTATTCGAATTGTATCTAGTTTTGTTACTGTTCTGAAAATTATATAGACCATTCCAATTACGGTCACATCTGCAGAAAGAACTTTCTCAAGATTGAAGATAATAAAAAAATATTACTCGAGATCTAGCATTAGTTGAGAAATGATTTTACCTCATCAGCCATTTTATCTATTGAATCCGAATTGGGCAAAAAATACTAATTTATGATGATATTATCAATGAATTTGCTGTAAATCATGTAAGAAAATGAAACAAAAATCACGTATTGTAACCTTATTCTAGTAAATCGCATGCCGAATTGTATTTTATAAGTTTATGAAACAATTATTTTTGCTATTTGATTTATTAACGATTTTTTGTGCAATTGAAACATTAACTTTATGTGAATAATTTAATTATTCACCATATTTCCTCAAGTGCTCACTATATCAATTTATGCAATGTAATAAATAGTAAAATACAATACATTATTATTCTGCTGCACGAAATTTATTTCAAGGCCCCACAATTCAACTTTGCACTAGGCCCCACTTTTGTATAGAATGGCCCTGAACATAGCACATCCAATTAGTAAACCTATGGACAAAATTTATCATTTGTGATATATTTTGAGGAATGCAGGATTTTTGTAAATCTTTCTTTCATTTTGCAGTTTATTTTATTTTTTTATTTCGTTTTTTAAATGAAATTACATATAAGAGTTATTCTAATGGATTATATCACAGATAGTTTAAATAATTTACGAAACTGCTTTGAAATTAAAATAAAAAATAATCTTAAATTACCTTCTTTTTTATATGTCACTAGAATGCACTATAAATAACTTCAATTTTGCATTAAAAAAACACAGGCTTGTATACAAATCTTAGAATGAAACAAGTTTCTGAAAAATATCTACACTTTTTTTTTTTTAAATTATGCTTAATTCTAATAATAAAAGCCAATGTTTGTCTGTTGGTCCTCTACAGGACAGATTGTTGGACCTAGCGTTATCAAATTTGGCACAAAAACACTTTGGAGGGTGGGAATGTGCACCTCAAAGTGACATTTTTTTGTAATTTTAATTAGAATATTAAAAAATTAAATGAAAATTGGACATTTTTCTGCAGTAACATCCGGAAATATTAACATACAAAAAGGATTTTTATAGCGTCTTAAAATTAAATATTAACTTTTTAATGATACCAAATTAATTGAAATGCAATTTTTTCCTTTAATTTCAACATTTTTTTAAAAATATTTTTATACAATATGTGCAATAATGATTTTCATTGCTGCAATGAAATTTAAACCGTTTTCAATGTTTCTACAAATATCCAATCATATTTTCCCTCCCATTATTGAAAACTAAGGAAAGGAGAGTTTCTGATTATTTTTTCACATTCTACGGCAATGTCGTAATGAAATTTTACTTTATTTTAATTCATCAAATTTTTGTGGAATATATTAAAAAAAAAAACCTTTTAGATATTAAATAATATTTCTGATATGCTGAAAGATTATGCTAGTAATTCTTTAATTTTCTTATCATGTTTCAATCCAGCTAACATGCTGTTCGACTCACTCATATAAAACGAATGAAATATGCTGCACCATTTTAGATGAGAAATAAGAAAGATGTCACGACATTGTTCAAGACAACATGAAATTAAAAACTAGATAATGCAGATAATTGTATTTATCATGCAAATGCAACGTCACGTAACTCGACTCCATATGTAAGGTTCGGGTACTGTCTGTCCACCACGAGAACTTCCGCCGCCAAATTGTCTAGTTTATGGCGTTCGCTATAGAAACAGGTTATCATAGGAAGAATCCATTCCCCCCCCCATTAGGTAGAGTTTAGTTACGAGGGCTATTTTGGGACGGACCTCGTAATTTTGAACCTCGGTCAGATGACGAGGACGACACCTGAGCTGGCACCCCCCACTCCAAACTTCCACGCCACACCAACGGGAGGACGTTTGACCACTATGTATGATTTAACGTGCAACAGGCCCCATACACGGCGGATCTTCAGTGGAATCGAGTCTCGAACCTGGAACCCTCCGGCCCCAAAGCCGAGACCTTACCACTAGGCCTCCCCAGTAGGTAGAAGTTCATTTAAATGTCTTCCGCTGCAAACTGGTGCCAAGAATAAAAACAACTCCGACTTCCGTTGGATTCCACCTATTCGAAATGGATCTTCCCTAGCAACACCAGTTGCTATAGCGACCGCCATAAACTAGACAATTTGGTGGCGACAGTTCTTCTGGTGGACAGACAGTACACAATAACCAAAACAGATGCAAGCCTATTAAAATAACTTGCCTTAAATGTCATGTTAAAAAATACTTTATTGATGGGACAATGAATATCAAGTTATGCATAAGAGATTTAACTGCAATTATATTTCTGGTGAAACAACAGGCAGTTAAAGGCAGCTAGAATGTAATAAAGCACATCTAATCAAATAGCGGTGATTTAATGAATTATTTTCCATTTGTTTACTTTTTGATGCGATAATTACTTTTGTTGAAAGAGGTATTGAACATGCAATCCAAAATAGAATCCCCCCCCTCCGGAAATTGCAAAATAATCAGTCCACCTCATCTGAAAATTTATCTGAATGCAAATCATACTATTAAGCCATAACATTTAATGTAAACAAAAAAGTGTTTGGTCTTTTAATGAACACCTTGAAAACCAGTGGGAGTGACCTCCCCTAAACTTTCTAGTATACTGCTCAAAAGTTTGTCATTTCCCCTCCCCTTGCGTGGATAAAAAATTTCGAACCTACTACAACCCAGAATGCAACAAATATCAGAAGGTTTTTCATTGCAGATTAAAGTGATTGTAAAATATTTAAGTGAAGAATCATATTCAAAGAGATACGTATGTATTAAAACTTAGCAATATTTATTTTCCATCACGCTCCAGCAAGATCCGCTATTATACGAGCGAGCGAAAACAAAACAGGAGATAAAACATATCTATCACAAACTCCGTCTCAAGGACAATCTGATGTAATCCTCCCGCTTGGTACCAGAGAATGCTAAGGACGCATGCGCATGGAGATCGGTTTTGAAACGAATGCTTAACAAGTATGCGATTAAATAGACCAACAGACAGTCAACCCGTTGACGGATTTGGCCCAAAGTTTTATACGGACCTACATTCAGGTTGATAAAGCTGTGTACAAAATTTTATCCATCTAGGCATTCAGGTTTTTGAGTTATAGTGTTCACAGGACTTCGGACATACAGACAGGCAGACTTCCCGTTGACGGATTTTGTCTAAAATTTGATAGAAACCTACAAATCATGTTTAAAGACCACATACCAAATTTCATCCCCGTAGCTCTAATAGTTTTCGAGTTATCGTGTTCACAGACAGACAGACATGATTCCAAAATTATGTTTTTCGGAATCAGGGAGGTCTAAAACGTGGAGATTCGTCAAAATCTCGAGTTCGAATTTTTTGACGATTACAATATTTTCTCTTTGTAATACTTCGTATACGAGAAAGTAAAAAGCAAACAATCGATTAATTGTTGTCAATGTTTTTTACACAATTCCTAGTTCAAAATACAGCCACCTTCTTGTAAAAGAATACTTAAATGATAGAAAAGAATGAAATGAAAATTTTGAATGTTTTATCAACCAAATCACTAAATTCTAAGACATGTAGGAATATATAATTTCAAGATATTTGGAAATGTTGCATATAAACAAATATCTAAATGGATTTCAATTTCAGCTTATAAAATAAAATAATCCATTAAAATAATTCATGTATTATGAATATATTTTAATCCATTATAAAAAATGGTAATTCATGGCCAAAACTACTTTAAAATGAAGGGTGCAAATTATATTTACAAAACTACAGAGTAAAAGTAATTTTATGGAAAAACAAATATTTTATTACAAAAATCTTTTTTTCAAATATTACAAATACTGCAGATAGATGCTGTCGTTCATTTTTTCACAAAAACATTTCATCGAACAAAAATAATATCTCGCAATATTGTTCCTAAAATTTCATAAAAAAATATCTTATAAAACATATATACTATAAAAGAATAATGAGGAATATTTTATCATTAGAAAACACATTTATAAAAATTCTACATGGAAAAAACTGGAATGAACATCATCGAAGTATATATAATGCTGGTGAGAATGCTAAGTAATCATCACCATCTAAGTCAACAAGAAAATGTTTTTAATGTACACATTGTAAATCAGAATCCAAATGTTAATCTTGGATGTAACTTTGTGTGCTCAATATTAATTAACCGAAATAAGGTTATTTTCCTTTTTTATAACATGTAATTCCTTACTTTACTCTCAACTTAAAAAATTTTTTGGACAGATAAAAGAATGTAATTCACTCGACTTACCTGAGATATCAATAATTCAAAAATGACCACCTTAGCTGTCATTTGATTGAATTAAAAAAATATATATATTTCAGAACTTTTTTGATAAGTCAATTCCTATAATGCATAAATATACTAGTGGTAAAAAGTTTTTACATATTTTTATCGCATAATAACCCTAATATTGCCTCTTTTTCAAGAAAGTAAGAAAAAATTGCAAAAGCATTTAAGAAAGAAGGCACATTTCTACGAGAACACACTTTCACATACAAACGAGTTGAACCAACAAAAACAATTTCAAAAAAAAAAAAGTAATTGATATAAAAATAATTTTTCAAGGGTTACCAAGAAGTAAAAGTCCGAGTAACTAGCAGTTAAACCAAATTAATTAAATTTTAACATTTAACGATGCCATTAGCAGTACTATTAATGGAAAAAGGGGAGCAAGTTTTGGAAATCAAAAACTGCAATTAAAGCCGTTTCACAGCTTCAACCTTCCAATATACTTGTTCCTCCATGAACCGAGATACAAGTAACCATTGTGCTCAAATGCTTCAGAAAGGTGAATGACTTTCCCAGACGGAGAGTGGAAACTTCTCAAGATCTTCCCCTCGTCGTTAAATTCCAGTACAAGACCGTGGTTCGGCATATAATCCACTATCAAACGACCAGATTGTAGCTAGAAAGAAATAAAATAACCCATTTTAGGAGGTTAGAAATTATTTTTAAAAAATCAGCAGAACTATCAAGGGAAAAAAAAAACTCATGATCACATTTGTATTGTGTATCTGCAAATGTGGCCATCTATAAAAAGGAAAAGTTTGGAGGAAAGTTCATTTTCTGTCACATGTAACCAAAATGAGATTTTAAAAAAATCTGCATGGCATTCAAAGCATTTGGTAGCATACAATTTACGATGGCAAGGTATTTATAGAGTCAAGAAGGTGGTAGTTTTAAAGTTGTATGATATATTTTAAACCATTTTAGACTTCAAAACTAAGTTGGAAACTATCACCAAGATTTGGGAATAATTATCAAAATTATTATTAATACATTCACTTAAAACAGACTTCCATTTTAAGAAACTGGCAATAATACGTTGTTTGAAAATGCTAGCTAGCTCTTGGAGAACACAGCATTTCTGAAATTCTCAAGTTCTTTCAAATAAAAATTCTAAACGTTGCAAGTAAAACACAAATTCTCCATATTTAACACATCAGTACTGGTGCTTACTACTGATGGCTTGTACTTAGGTGTACCATCACACAATGCATATCAATAGTGGCTCACATTTGATGTACTGTTGAGAGTATAAATACTATATTGATGATCCAATGACAAACTGCACTATCTAAATTTATTTTTCAGGAGTAAATACAGTGCATTACCTCAAAAAAGTTTTTGAGATATTTTAATTAGACATTGAGCTAATGATAAATCTTAATATAAATAAAAGTCATTGTGGGTATGTGTTTGTATGTTTATTTATTTAAAGGAAAGCACACTACAGAGAAAACTCCATTTACAGAGTGCTATAAACACACAAAGAGTAAACACAAAAAAATGCAATAGAAAAAAAGTTGAACACAGACAATACAGAAAATCATAAAACTTTTCCAAACGTATAAATAATTAAAAACGAAAACACATAATCACAAAAGCACTAAAACACACTATGATACTAAAAGTCTTTTTAAAAAATTAAAAGACCATTTCCAAAAGGCAAGGGTTAAAAAGTCAAATCACGCAAAGACCGAGTCTTCTAAAAACACACCAGGAGTTTAAACCGTAAATACACACTTGAGATAAAAATAAATTGCAACACTTAACATAAAAATAAATTCAAACACAGCGCCAAAAACAGAGTACAAAAATTAAAACCTATAAAAGACATTAAAAAATGGCCGATTACATAAGAACACGGAAAATCAAAACGCATAAAAATCAAAAATGTTAACATCTCCTCCTAAACTACTGCAGCAATTTCAAACAAACTTTGCAGACTTATTATTTAAGACAAGAGGAAGATTACTGTCACCTTTTCGAAGTTCAAAAGTTAATTAAACAATCAGTTGATTAGAAATTAACCAAAACCGTTTTTCCGTACTAACTTCGGAGCAAATTATCTCCCAAAAAATATTTTTAGACCATCTTAAAGTTCAAAATTTTATCTTTTCAATGATACCAATTTTACATCTGTGGAATGTTTCCTTCAACTTTTATTAATTTTTCAAAATTGATTAAATAAATTATTACAGCAGACAATTCTTAAATAAAGCAATTTAATGATACTTAGTTGCTAGGCAATGGTGAGACTTTGAACAAATTTCTTTTCATATCTGTAAATATTTTTAAAAGAAATGAAAGATCACTGTCAACTTTAAAAGGCCCAAAAGCTAATTAAATTTCTAAAAATTAAAAATTAAGCAAGATTTTCGAGGTTTTTTTGTGATATATTTCGAAAGTGTTATGTTACAATAACTATTTTTATACTCTTTTAAAGTTTAAAAATTAGCTTTTTAGTGACACAAATTTCATTTGCGTTCAAAATTGTAGCCCTCATTTCAATAATTTAAAAAAAAATTCAATTGTGTATAAAATTGACAATTTGTAGCAATGTATTTTTTGTTATTAAAGAACAAGAATACATATGAAGAGCTGTTCCTAGAACATATAAACAAGATTCTGGAAGAATACTAAAGAATAGTTTAAAAAGCAGACGATTCAAAATTTATTTTGACGCTTTTTATTAATGAAAATTTAACTATTTAGTTAACTGACCCAAAATATTCATCAAAATCCTTATACTTCACTATTTATGAACGAAATTTGAAGTTAAAACGTTTCAGACGATAAAAGAATTTTTGCATTATAATTTTCTACACAAAAATAGCTTTTCATTAAAAATATTAGACATAAAAGTGTTTTAATCAAGAGCAACGCAGGTCATAACAGCTAGTAGTTTATGAAAAACCTACTCAATTAAGCATAAAATCACAAATTATTCATCGATATTTGATTTTTTCAAAAATGTATCCAGTAACACAACCACTCCATCAGTAGCAATCTACATTCATACAGTGATCATAAAGGACTGAATATCCCAACACAATTTACAACAGTAACAAAATTTGAATTCTGACAGTGCATTTGTAGATGCAAAATGTTATTCGAAAGTTATCTTTATTTTTATTGAATCAATTAACAGTTGATAATAAAATAAATTTTTCACTGCATCAGCTATCAGTTGCTCTGATTCGAGCCATACTAATTATAAGCCCAGTAAAAAGTAATATATACAGTTCAGCAGATGTTGCACACAGATTTTTATGAATTAAGAAATTGGATATAATGCATAAATTAGAAGTCATCAAGTAAAGCATCATTAAGAGATTATTATGTTAATTGAAGTCTCATTTAATATTAATTATGTTTTATAATTATCTCTCCATAACTGTTTAGTTGGAAATAAAAAAAATAACTCATGAAACAACAGATATTAACAATGTTTTTCCTCCCTTTATTGTATATCTATTTTTTCCATGTGTTGAAATAAGAATGGTCAACAAATTCAATTTTTGTTTATTTCAAGCTTGACTGCAATTTCTATCTACTGACAAAAAGAAAACACAAAAAAATACACGGGTCTCCACCCAATTCAAAGAAAGAAAAATTGAATCTTACTTTAAGTTTCAAATACCGAATTTAGAAACTATAACTGAAATTTACGAGTAAATATCAACATTTTAAATTAACAAATTTCATTGAACAATATTTAACAAACCCCATTTTAATACAAATACGTTCTTTGCACATTCCAACCCTTGGAACTCAAATCCCTCTCCACAAGTTCATTAGTTAGGAGGAAAAATCAAACCTACAGTTGGAAACATTGTAGTACGATAATGTCATGCTAAACAGTAGTATTTATATTATTGTCTCCATTTGTTTAACCATACTTTGCAGTTGTTTCAGAATTGAGTTTACGATTCAAATATTAAATCAAAATAATACAAAAAGTGAGATGCTTTCATTAAATTTGAAACTGAACAATGCAACCAAACCTTGAAAATCAAATATTTCTGAAATGCAAATTTACTTATTTTTTTGAATTATAGCTTATACCATGCAAACCGACTCCACAATTAAACAACTACTGAACATTTTAGCGAATGAATGACAAAAATTTACTGAATGATTCGTTGAAAAATTTATTAAAATTTTTTTAAAATTCCACGGAAATAGGCATCGCTGAAATGCTACATTTTTTAAATTTTGAAGTGCTGTAAAAATGATTTTCTTATGATAAAATGTTTCGAAGTTATTGAGGAAAAATGTTAAAATTTTGATTAATTTTTACTTAAGAAAAAAAATTCTGAAATCTTGAAAAACTACTCCATAGCGAGCACCTACTACCAAATTATGTAGCTCTAGGTTCAACAAGTCTTGGCATTATACACTTTTAGGTGCCTTGGAGCTATCAAAAGAATGCCATAAACTTAAGCATCTATAATTTTAAATACAGAATTTCACTAAACAGAGTATTGATAACTGGTGTTTAAAACTAAATATCTTCAAATAAATCAGTTTCCTTTAAACACATTTAAATTGCATTTCAGACTACATGATTGGGCAGAATGATACATGTTGCAGCTTTTAGCATTGGCTATTTGACTTGCAAACTAGTAACTTCTATTCCGTAGCCCACAATTCTCACGGACTGAAAATATTTTACGAGCTTAGACAGAAATTTGTAGTTTCTTCGTGACTAAAAGCTAGACATCTTGAATAACATTAAAGAATAAAATAAAGTATTACCTCAAAACCTATTTCTTTTGCCCGTTTGTCTGGCACTAACTTCAAAATAGCACTTATGGGTAGAGTAGTCAACCTATGAAGATGAAGAACCAGGGACCGCCAGAAAGGTTTGTCGCTGAATCGATCCAGCAAAGTTGGATTTTCGGCAGTACGTGCAGTTGCCACGGTAGCCCAGTAGCCTTTTTTGCTTCGCTTTAAGTTATCAGGTTCTCCAGGTAACAACATAGGAAGCTCTTCATTTAAACCTACCTTTGGGCCTGCAATGTGGTACCTAAGGAAAGCAAGAAATAGAAAAAGTTTCAGATTTCTTATAGCAGAAAAGAACAGCATGTCACATGAATCTATCAGTCACCATGTTGCAGCAATTTAGGGTCTACTGTCTCTGATTTTGTAAAAATTTTCAACTTCTGGAGAAACAAATTTTTAAGGTTTCAAAAAAAAAAAGTAAAGTGAAACAAGACCTAAGAATTTATTTAAAAAAAAAATGCACATAAAAATCAGAAGAATTTTATTTAAAAACAAATTCATTATCAGGCTGAATTACAGCTAAAAAAAAATTGACGTTGATAAAATTTGATTTCTCTTGGAATTAACCCTTAATGGGGGAGGTGAAAATTTTGGTCTTAATTGGGTTAGGTTAAGTTAGGTTACATTAACGTCTCATTTTGAAGCAACACAAGGGCTGTTTAGTAATTTTGAACCGCAGTCAGATGACGAGGACGACATCTGATCTGGGACCCCCCTCTCTAAGCTTCCGCACCACACCAATGGGAGGACGTTTCGCCACTACGTATGATTTAACGTGCAACAGACCCCACACATGCCAGATCTTCAGTGGAATCGGGTTTCGAACCTGCGACTCTCCAGTCCCGAGGTCGAGACCTTACCATTAGGCCACGGCGGCCACTGGACTTAATTGGGGAGCTGCAGTCTATGAAACACATTTTTAAAAAATTGAATAAAACTTTGTAATAAAAATGCCAGTATGAAATTCTGCCTATATATTTGGTAGATATTTTTCTTAATATATAAAATATATATTTTTTAAATTTTACAAAATATATTATCAGCAGAAAAATGAATTATTTTGCTACATACATTTTTCTAAGAATATATATTATAACTAATATTACTCTTAAAAAACAAATTTTTTCTAATATTTATTTTTGCATTATATAAATATATGACGAAAATAACATAATGAAAAAATTAACCATCATATAATAAATAAAAAAAATTGACATTTGTTAGAACTGACTTGTTTTTACACAGAATTATTTCAGTTCAGATTTTTACACACATCCCATAATATCCATTTGAGTACAATCTAAACATACGGATTTCTCACGAAATATGCATTTTTCCTTTCCTTCTTTGGTGGACATGCACTACATATTTTCCTCACTTTCAACTTGGTGGTTTTACAGGACTATCAATCTCTCCTGAACCTCCGTATCACTTCCTAAAACTGGCTTCATAGTCACTCGCAATCTTAATTTATTCTTGGATTTCAAATTCTTATTTTAGAGATAACTAATTCTCTTGCGAGGGCTTTTAAAACAGGGTTCATACACATTTCCTTAAAAGAAAATCAAGGACTTACAAAACCAAAAAATAAGGACCTCTAAATTGAATAAACTTGACGAATTGTCGCACGCATTTTTAAATAAAATGTCTCATTTTTACAAATTCAACCTATTAGATGATAAAGTATAATATAAAACATAGATAGAAGATACATTACAAATTTAACACAACAAAAATTCTTAAAAATATGAGTTAATAAATTGATGGAAAAAAATCATGAAACTGGTAATCAAATTAAATATCTTTTAATTCCAAACTTTTTTCGTTCAATTTTACACCCAAGGTATTTATTTTAATTTCTTTTCAATAATTGTTTTTCTTAGTTCATGCGATTGAATAAATAAATTTATGTCCTTTGACTTTTCAGCCCCATTAGCTAAATCATTTGCTTCCCCATTTGTTTGGTGTATTTGGTTTGGAACATTTTCTTTTGTTTTACAAAAATCTATTTCCTCCTAGAGCTTTTCGTTTCAGTTGTTTTGTTTCAGTCTTTTCTTTGGATCTTTCACTTTCCAAATATTTCATGTATTTTGCTCTAGCTGAGATGGCAAAAAGCAAGGACTTTCAAGAACTTTTTAAAAATGGGGCATAAAAATAAGGATTTGTAAGGACTAAATGTAAAAGTAAGGACTTGTAAGGACGTGTACGAACCCTGTAAAAACTAAATTCTATTCATAAATGGGTTCACAGAATAACTTTGATGCAAATGAATTTACAGAACTCGCATCCAATGTCCTACAGGAAATAGCCATACGCCGATTCTGGAAGTCGGATGATATTAAGAGCACGGGGTTCTGACAGTTTGTTTTTGTTTCAAAAAATGACCACGTAAAACGATATTTTAGCAATACATGGAAAGGTTGCCACTTTGGATCGTTGCGGTGGTCAACAGGTGAACTCGGTTATCATTACGAGCTATGGCACCAGGGCCAGAATTTACTTTTAAGTTATTCTAGTTACTGCAACAAAGAGAGTAGTTACTGCGTCTCATTAGGCAAGGTAACTTGGAAGGTACAAAGCACCATTGACAGGTATGCATGTGTGAACTGGCTCGTGCAGGTGTGTTTATAACCCTCTGAGCGAACAATTATTTTGAACTTTTAGCTATCAGGTTAGAAAACTTGGCTTTTAAAGTAAATGAATCGATTTTTTTTGTATTTAATTATATCTCTGAAATCTTAAGAATACTTTATACATGATTTTTTAAGAAAATATAGATTTAAATACGAGCTATCTGCTTTTGAACTGAACATGAAAAACGTAAAAAGACGTTTGCGCCGCTCAGAGGGTTGATAAACTTATCAAGATAAAGGTAAGGAAAATGATAATTAATTGAACATGTTGACAACAGGAACATAAACCAAGAGAGATGACAGATGATGCATGTGCCTTTATACAGGGGTGATTGTGGCTTCATGAAAAAATACCCAAAATTTTAGCAGGAAAATTATGTGTAGGGAACACATATGTATTCATTCATTACAACGCAGAATCAACTTTTGCATGCAATTTTTAATATGCTTTTTTCACATAAGAAATTGATTTATTTTGTCTTAGTTCATGAGTTTTCAATAACATTCTATTAACACACATGAAAAGAAACCACCAAATTGATAACAAAACAATATTAAAAATATAATAACATTTTGCATATATATATATATAAATTCTTATGGGACTGTTCTTAAGTAAGCTAGTTATTCTTAGTTATGGTATGGCATTTTCTAAAAAATTCATTTGGATTGAATCAGCATAATCTAAAGTAAACAAGAATATATGAAAAAAAAACTTTTATCCAAAAAACCTAATTTTTTTTCCCCTGGTTTTTCATATTTCTTATAAAAAGTTTCATATTGCTACAAAAATAATCTCTCATGAAATGATTCTTTAACAAAATGAAAATTAGGACTTCCAATTATATTTTAAATAAAACATTTCATCCTCGAACTCCGTAGTATAGATTATAATGTGTGCAGTCCATATTAGAAGCCGAAATTGCGCAGAAACTATGGAGAATCCGTAGTAGTTTGAGCCTCTGGTACTCTTAAATTAAAAAAAATAGATTTATCGTAAAATACCGGAATTCCGGTATTAAGGATGAAGAAAATATCGGATTTCCGGTATAATACCAGAAAGCAATCACCCCTGCTTTATAGCACCAAGCTCTCCACTACGCATGAGCCAGCACGCAGGACGAAGCTGTTGCCACAATATTTACAATAACAATAATTTTTACATGAAGAAGGTTGAGTTTCTTTTTAAACTTCTGTATCTTCAAATTTCGATGATTCAGAATTAGACAAATGTGAACTTTCATCAAAAAATCCTCTGTGCAATTATTCTCATCACTTCCCACTTCATTTAAAAGTTTTGAGTCATAATGATGATCAGAAGGTTGCATGATATTCAGAGGACTAAGCTTCAGTGACATTCTCTAAGCTTTTCAGAATATTTGAACAGTAACAGTGGAGGTGCTGTCTACTAGACTATATTTAAATAAATAACTGGAATATAAAAAAAAGCAGGTGCTGAAACTTCACAAAAATGTAGGGGAGAGTGTGGTAAAACGGGACACTTTGATTTTAGCGTTACTAATCCTTCTTTCTAGTGGACAAATACTGAATTATTCTCCACTAGGGAAGAAAAAAGAATGGTCATAGTTTCCATTTTGTTGTTGTTAAATTCACTTCGTCTGTGAAGGTTTATTTGTTTTATGACGTCATCTCTCCAATGTTAGTATGATTTTAAACTATCCTTACTTAAAAATCATAACACTTTTAAAAACCAATTTCAGTCCAGCTTATTTACACGTTTACTAAGGATTTATACGCTATTAAAGAATAAGGATTTACTCCAATAATTGCGCTGTTCTATTTAATTTCTTATGACCTCTGCACTCGGGTAAAACCGCGTACTTCTAGTGGGGTAAAACTGGACACTAGGGGAAGATATGGACACCCGACCGAAGAGAATTTTCTTAGGTTGTGAGATAGTTGGTAGTTTGTGAGGGCCATTCCTATTTGACCTTTGTGTCAAATGATCTGACTGGAACTGATGGAAAGCATTTCCAACAGAAGAAAAAAAGAGAAAATGAAAAAAAAAATGCTATTAAAGAAGAGAAAATTGTTTTGTGGTGACTCAAAAAACAGAAAAAGAAAACCTCAAAACAAAAGAATCCAAAAGGGAAGAGTATGAAGAACCAATTCTGCAAAGCAGTCTTATAAAAAAAAAACTATATGAGCCCACTAAATTTGCAGTGGAGTGGAGAACAAAGACAACTATGTTATGTAAATTCTTACTATTCTTACTTACTTATTACTATTCTTAAACTAATTGTCGTTATTCTTATAAATTGTCAACTACGGCAACTATTGTTAAATCTTAAAACAATGTCATTATTCTTAAATTGCCAATTATTGCAATTATTCTTAAGATTTTTTAAAAAATCATCTTTTTTCTTATTTTGTCAACTATTATAACTATTGCTAAATCTTCAAAAATTGTTTTATTCTTAAATTGTCACATAAAATAAAAAATATGCTACTTTTCCACTGAAAATCTAGTTTTCCTTAACTTCCCATAGAGTTAACATGTGTATCCCATTTTACCCCACTATTTTAACTTTTTCTACAAAAAAATCATTAGTAAACCAGCGGGAGTGGTCCCCCCTAAACTTTCTAAGTGGAGATTTGTCAAAATCTCGAGTTCAAATTTTTTTTTGATGATTACAATACTTTCTCTCTGTATACTTCGTATACGAGAAAGTGAAGCAAACAAACAAACCTGAAATCAAATATCTGTTGCCACGTTTCAAAAAAATATTACTTTGAAGCAGGTGCGATAAAATAGGCAATGCAATGAATACTAAAGCGAAAATTCTGCTTTGGAATTGAATTCCCAAGAAAACAATTTATACTACCACAACCGTAACAATTGCAAAAGCGCGTAAATAAAAGATTTGCTGAAATAATGAGATCGGTCTGAATTTTATTTACAACAATAAAAAAATTGTTACAATTTATGTTTGAAAACATTATTTATTGTTGTAAATAAAATTTACAACAATAACAGATTTGCGCATAAGAATCGGATTAAAAGAAATTGAATATGCAATTTGAACGCCCCTTTTCGACAGATTTGGCCCAAAATTTGATACGGACCTACATTCACGACGATAAAACTGTGTACCAACTATGTTTTATCCATCTAGCTATTCAAGTTTTTGAGTTATAGCGTTCACATGACTGCGGATATACAGATAGACAGACTTCCCATTGACGGATTTTGTCCACAATTTGATAGAAACCTACAAATGATGTGCAAAGACCACATACCAAATTTCATCCCCGTAGCTCTAATAGTTTTCGAGTTATCGTGTTCACAGACAGACATGATTCCAAAATTGTGTTTTTCGGACTCAGGAAGGTTAAAACGTGGAGATTTGTCAAAATCTGGAGTTGGAATTTTTTTGACGATTACAATACTTTCTCTTTGTATACTTCGTATACGAGAAAGTAAAAAAGTAAAGGAACTGTGACTTTTCCTGAAAGATATATTAAACTCTGATAAATAAAGAATATTTTAGTAAAATTAGACAAGCTTTATGTCGAATAGTTTAGCTGCAATGGGCCTTCAAACCTTAGGTATCCCGTTTTACCCCACTTTCCTCTACACATGCAGTCAAGATCATAAAATGAGAAGCTACAGGACAAATCCATTCAATTGAACTAAAAATAGAGTAGGGGTGATGGGTAAGCCATCACATTCCCTGTTGTGGGTTAACCAACTTTTAACTTTAACAAGCTAGGCATGTTAAAATTTACAAATCGGGGGGGGGGGGGGAAGGAAAAAAAAAAAAAATTTTTATCTGACAAAAAAAAAAAAAAAAAAAATTAGTATTAGGTCTAACTACGACCTGCTACATATCAAAAGAAAGCTAATTTCTTTTTAACATCATTTATAAGCTCAATACTGAAATATATTAAACATACTTACTTAAAAACTTTATTTTGCATTCCTTCGGCAACTAATAATGCATTTCCATCATGACTTAAAACAACACCATTTGGGAAGGCAAGATCTTTCAACACAACAGAAACCTTTTTGGTTTTCAAGTTGAACTTAAGTAGCCTAAAATATATAAAGGCTATCAGAAAATACTAAAAAAGGAGATGTATAATTTTTAAAGTAAATTTTCACAACAAAATCTATATTTTTAATGGAATCGGAAGCAATCTAAAATTTGCAAATCAAAACTTGTAACTGTAGAATCC
Organism: Araneus ventricosus; assembly: GCA_013235015.1. Classification (NCBI taxonomy): domain Eukaryota; kingdom Metazoa; phylum Arthropoda; class Arachnida; order Araneae; family Araneidae; genus Araneus; species Araneus ventricosus. The sequence continues at coordinate 28,771 of BGPR01007702.1, forward strand.
CCATAGTTAAAATCAAAAGTTAATAATATAAGTCTTTTCAATTTGAAATAGTTTGCAAGTAAATTTTGTAATAAACTTTAAAACAATTATACATCAGTTGGAGTTGAACTGATAGATTTTATCACAAGGCTGGTGATAAATCAATTCTGTCTGCATATTTGAATGGTCAAGAGATTTATACCTTAAAATATTTACAAGATGATGAATTAAAAAATATATAATCCCCATTACTAAACTAAAATATTTTTATTGTGAATAATAAAAAGTTTCATAACAAATAGTGATAAGTCTCTAGAATTTAAAAAAAAAAACAATATTTTCAACAGATCTGTTCATTTAAAAAAAATAATTATAAATTTTAGGAATTTTGTCTAACTTTTTCTCAAAAATGTTTCTAAATTTCCAAGTCGGAACCAATTTCAAATTATTTTCAATTACTCTACTCTTTTAAATCCTTTAACCAGTCTAATAACATTTAATGAAATTTTTCATTTGAAATGTTAACATCAAACTGACACTTTAGAAAATTGCATAAAAGAATTAATATTGAAACCGTCCTATATAGTTATATGCATGTATGAGAGAGAAAAGATATTCCATTTCTCTACTTAGGAAGTTTGAATTATTCTTTAAATCAACTCTATAGCCATTTACATTTTTATGATTGTTCTATATTTCTTCTTAGATAGCAAAATAATTTAAAAATTTGGAATCAAAGTTGAATTTAATTTCAATTTTAGACAGTATAATATAACTGAGATTAAAACCAGTTTCCTATCATTTTTTTTAGTTGCTATGGAAATAACAGTAAGAACATTTATTACGCACAAAAAGAAAATTAATTACACAACTGAATTAATCTTTAGAGAAAAGCTTCTTAAATCGAGGGTTGCGATCCAAGTTGGGTTCAATAGAACAATTTTAGAATTCCAGAATACCTATACTTTTTATATTTTTCAATACTTCGACACAAAACTATCTTGATTTAAAATCATTCTGCTAAAATTTGTTGAATTTTATTAAGTTGGATTTCTTTTTACTTATGGCTAATTAATGCTTAATTTTCTCATTTATTTTTCAAATTGAGGCACAAAAAAGGTGTTCGGATGAAAATGAGGCGGTGAAAAATTTCAAAACCCAAGATGTGGTTGTGATTGAAAAAGTTTAAGAAACTCGGAAATAGAATATTTAACATTTGTGAACTCCTGAAAAAATTAATATCGTGGAGAATTAAAAAACATAAATATGCATACCGGCCAGAGGTATCATGTTCAATAATGCTCACGATAACATGACTGATGTTCCACCGAGAACTTGACTGTGTGATATAAAGGTTCTCTTCCTTCTCGTCAAAAGTCAGAGAATTCAGAAGAGTCAAAGGCGAATCATCAACGATAGTTTTTGAAGACAAAATATTAACCTTTTTACCTGAAAAAATTCCAAGCAAAAAAACTATATTATCATGAATATAACTCTACAGGATGGTTATAAATTATTGAACCCATTGCAAAAATTAATAAAAAATAAAAAAAAAACTAATAATATTAAAAACCACATTTTTTTTTTTTTAATGAGAGAAAACAAAAAGTTTTTTTTCCAGATCGGTGGCGTACCATTACGGCGTTCTAAATTTGCTACAGCGAGATATTTCCATATGCAATGGCTACCGATCTGCCGACGTGAGTTTTCTGGTTTCCTTTTGTAGTTTTTCTTGAATATCTTGAAAACTATTCAGTCTTCGAATTACAATTGACGTAACAAATTAAAGAGCATAAAATCCTCTACTAATACATGCTTTTATTTTTCTTCTAGCTTTAATAATTTCACAGATAATGGCTCTCAAAAATGGGAGATGTCCAATAATTTACAACCACCTAACTACCATAACGGCATGTTACCTAACTGGAAAAAAAAAAACCCTTAGTTGTAACATTATTAGTTTTTTAAAATTAATTTTTGAAACGGGCCCAATAATTTATGACCACCCTGTATAATAAAACTGATTTTTTGCAAATGGCCTCAATGTGACAACATTCTTCTCTAACAAGAAATATTTGCCGGCAATACTGAATATCCCTTTATTCAATCGAGACCATCGGTGATTTGTTTCAGGAAGAACCTGAATTAAAGACTTTATAATCTCCTATATAAGGTGAATTTCGAACTAGAGATCTCAAGTTCATAATTTGCCGAGCCACCAATTATATGTGCAAGTCTTTTGCCACTTTTTGAAGAAATAGCTCAATATGTGATTTGTTTAATTACAAGTAATTTTATGCACTTGAGAGGCACTGAGTTCAATCTAATTCTTCCAATTTACACAAGTAGTGACGCATGCAGATATGCTTTACTAGCACATAATACGGCGACTTAAACAATACAGGATAATATTGGGCAGTGAAAGTATTCAACTTCCACCAGAATTTATTTGTCATTTATAATGGTTAAAAGGGAGGTCAATAAAAAGTTAAAAGATTTAATTTGAACAGATAAGCAAAATTCTAGAGACAGTTTAATTTGAAAACATGTTTGGCAGTTTAACCAAAATGTTTGGGAAAAGAAATCACGTATGCTGTATTTTTATTTACTTGAAATATAGTTATATTAACCTTTAGATTATAACTTAGCAAAATCCCCTCATAACCTCCTCAATCCCAAGACCGATTCTGAATCAAAAATTTTATTAATTTTTTGTGGTAATCCTTTCTAAATACATCAAAATGTATTAGAAAAAGGTTAAAAATTTTTTTAAAAAAATTTTTCAAGAAAATTAGTATCTTCTATAGGACATAAGAACTTATGCTGCATCAAGTAAAAAATTTAAATTAACTATTTAATATTATTTTAAATCTAGGAGCATTTCAATTAAAGATGGATGGAATCTAAAAAGTGCTGCTTTGCGTCTCCCATAGGCGAGGCCAGGACCCAGGAGGTTAAGATGGAGGTTTTAGCAAAGAAACAAGAAAGTCTTTTCCTTCAAGTCATTAGAAGATAAGATTTGTGGCACCTTACAGTCACTTATTCTTATCTTCTATTATCTCTACTAATAATAAAGGAGAATATGTGTGTGTGTCGGCACTCTACAAGGCAGACCACTGGACTTAGAGCTACGAAATTTGGCACAAACATACTTTGGAGGGTGGGAATATGCACCTCGGAGCCCTTTTTTTGCAATTTTAATTAAAAATGAAGCAAAATTTTGGAGTTTTTCCTTAATAACTTCAAAAATATCAGAGCACAGAAATTATTTTTACGCCATCTGAAAATATAAAAAATTACATTTTCAATGCTATTAATTAAGTTACAACACAATGTTTTCTTGAATTTTAATAAATTTTTAAAAATATTTTTGGCATAATTTACAACAATACTTTTCATTGTTGCAATGCAACTCAAACTGTTTTCATTGTTTAAACAAATATTTGTGTATTTCTCTTTCATTGTTGTAATCTCAGATAATATACTAATACATTTTGCTCTCATATTTCATTTCATAAAAATTTTTATGAAATCTGTAAACAAAGCTCTCCCAAGATATTACTTTGCTTATATTAAGAAACATAAGCTGAAAGGCTATGGTTACTATGTTTTCATTCTTTTTTCAACATGTTTTAATCCAATTAACTTGCCGCTGTCCATAAAATGTGCTGCATCAATTTAATGTTGAAATCAAAAGCATATTTTGCAAGAGGAATAAGAAAGTGAAGATAGCACCAAAAAAGTGGAATTAGAGGTTACAGGACATGGTCAGTTATTTGACTCCATTAGAAAAATTTATGAAGACAATGAACAGAACAGGTAAAAGGTCACTAATAGAATATGGGTTAAATACCTACCACAATCTGAAGTTTAAAATTACGTTGTTAAGAGAACCATGAATATGAAATAATGCAAGATTCAACTGAAATCAAATTAACAGCGAACAAAGCTGGTCAACGAAGGCGGCTAGTTAGCAATAAATCTACGCATCACACATGTCGAGATACAATAGGAATTATATAATACTGTCAATAGAGCAATTAGATCCAGATTAGTACCACAAGGGGAAAGAAATCCTAAAGCCTAAGTGGATACCAGATGTATCAGCACATATACAGAAGTAACAAATCTATTAGTAGAGTACATGTACAACCTATAAGAAAAAGGTTAATTGTACTGATTAGATTTAGGTAAATGAATCTTTCATAGATTATGTTAGGATAAATAATTTATCTAATAGAATTTTAGCTGTGTTTTTTTCCCAATTGTAATTTCTGTTAATTTTTCTAAACTGAGTTACATACATTTTTTTAAAAATTAAATATCCATAATTAGTACCAAGTAAATATTGATTTTCTACCTGTATTTATATCAATACTGAAAAGTCCAAGATAGGCATCTACAACAAAAAGACGGCCAACTTTACTGAAAGCCAGTCCCAAAGGTCTTCCACATATATGTTCTTCAAATATTCCGTCTAGAAAATATTAAAATAAAAATCAAAGTTAACTCTTTCACATAATATTTACACATTCAACATAATTTTCAGAAAAAGATTCAGATAATTTAAGTCTAGAAATAAACTTTTTTATGTGTTCATCAGTTAAGAAAATCCATTTTATGATTTTACATTCAAACAGAACACTGGATATGTATGGAAACAGCATTAAAAACATTTAATGGCTATAACTGTAGAAATAAATTGACGAATAAAAATTGAGATTTAATTTAGAAGATGGATGGCAGATCAAGTTAAATAACCTATATATCACTTTCGATAAATGACTGGTATTGAAAACTAAAACAAAAGCATGTTTAAAAAATAGTGCTTGTTTGTGGATAATATGCATTTGTAATTAGCTTCACGATTCTTCTGTAAAGAATACAGACGTGTAAAAAAAAAAGTTTCACTTTTACTTAAAAAAATAAAATACAAAATAAATCAAATATTTTAGCGATTTAGAAAATTTTAATTAAAATTAAAGGCGAGAGGAATTTTCTTTATTTATTGCAAGGCGTTATTTATTGTCTATTTGACATTTTAAGCACAGTGCGATATAAAGAATGGCAGTACTTTTTCTTTCGTAGTTGTAACAAAAGTTAATCCACGATTTCAATAACTTCATGATGTGATTTTATGCTTCCTTTACCCTCTCTAACATATATTTTACATGAAAATGCACTAATAATAAAAATAATTTTCTTAAAATAAAATATCGAGCAAAAATTAGACTGTAGCTTCCTAGAGCAGAATGCATTCGACCCCCCACCCCCAACACAAAATGTTTTTAATTACACAAAATTATTTTGAAATATCAACATTGGGTTTATCAGATTTCAATGATAAAACCCTTTTAAAATTTACAGCTCTGCTGTATGTAGTTTTTATGATCAACATATTGTTCCACGCAATTGGATTTGGGGTCGTAATCGATTGTTTTAGAACTTCTTACCAAACGCACACAGTATTGGACAAAACTGTAGAAACTTTTTCAGAAAGTTTCAGATCAGAAAGAAAAGATGATGAAAACACCATTTGCTTTTCAGGTAATATCACAAAATTATATATCAAAGGGAAGGTAGCATAATCAAGAATATGATGCAATAAGGAGTATTAAGCATATCCATGAAATAGCTAGAAAAATGCAGCACAAAAGCTTCAACTGATACGATATTATGAGATAATATAATCATGAAATTTCATTTGAAATGCAGAAAACATCACTCCCCTTAAAATAAAATGAAGTGGTTTTCCTTTATTTGAATACAGCCTATGAGCATAGATTCATTTACAGGATAGGATCCATTACTGATTACAGGATAGGAATATAAGTAACATTATAAGATTCATTTACTGATGCCATACATAATAGCTCAGGAGAGGATATATCTCTGTACCTTATGCAACTACTTTAAAAGTGTTGGTTTTTTTACCATGTTCTTCCATTTCATGCACTTATAAAACATTTTTATATATATATAAAATACACAGAACTGACCGGCCATCCTAAACCCAATCCCAATCTAAAATAATAACATTAAGCAAGAAAGACTACAGTTAGGAAGAGAATAGAAGAAACACTGGTGAAATCTTAGCTAAAGATGGCATTTTTAAAATTTTTTTTAAGAGCTACAAAACTAATCTGGTAAAGGAAGGAAAAAACGTACAACAGCAAATGATAAAATAACTGATAGACTATGCTCAAATAAGGGGAAAAATCACCCAGAAAATGAAACAATCTAGTGTGAATTTGAGTAGCAAGGATTGTTTGGTGTAGACTACAAGGATTTGATTTAAGACCCAGAATTTCATTTTTAAAAAATTTCTTTTTATCTCACAAACATAGGTGAAAAAGATTAAACCAGTTTAAACTCAAGCTAAAGTTGCATGAAAACGATGGAACAGTGTTGACTGGAGTGACATAACCAAAATCTTCCCATTCAGTAGTGAAAAAATACATAAAAAGACTAACCAGAAAAAAATTGGATCCCGACTACCTCACTTTCAAATTCTATTGCGACCTTGGTGTAAATAACATCAAAAGGTTTGAAGATAATTTGTGTGATTTAATGGGAATACAAATGCCTAATAATATATCAATGGATTAACTTAAGATTATACATAATCTTTTCCAAGATAATGAAATATTTGTACTTAAACAGCATTAAATTGCATGTCATATTTTAAATGTAAGTAAAAAGTAGTTGAAAAATTAATCATATTTCATTGCTCGAAAGACCCGGGCACATACTTTAGCCTGATTGAAAAATCTATGGAACCAAATAAACAAAATACTTAATCAGAAGTAATCCAGCATAAACCCAATTAAAGGAAAATATAAATCAATCTTGACATGATGCATGCTGTAAAATTATAGAAAAGCATGATTCTATTCATGGGGAGGAGCTGCAATGCCATAATTTATGCTAAATAAGGTTGAATAAAGTAACAATTTATATGATGAGGAACTCAGAAAATTTTACATTTTTGGTATGTCACTCTTCTTCTTTACAACTATAACTCCTCCATAAAAATTACTGCATTACATTTTTCAAAAAATAATCTTATATAAATATACTATATTATGTCATTACCTTAAAAAAAAAAATAGCCTTATGATCTATCAAAAAAAAATTTTCTTTTCCAAAAGGTTTACAAAATTCTGAGATATTATTTCATAAAAGATTTATTCTTTTGTTTCTTTATATAATAATCTTTGCTATAAAATGAAAAGATTAGCACTCTTAGATGATTTCACTATAGAAAGGAGTGACAGGCAATCAGTAAGCTGAGTGCATTTTTGGAGTTTGTTAGGTAGTATCCGAGAATGATCAGAATCATATCCAGTGTTCTGTAACATGACCTCAAACAGTTGGAAATGTTGTGCAGGCAGTTTGTCCAAATTTGGCAGACCACAGTAAAATGCAAAATAGATATAGAAATACTAATTAGCCAGTACAATCTTTATTGCTCATTAATGACAAAACATTATATTAAAATTAAGTATTTAAAACCAAGGCATACGTTCAGAATTTGCAATCTGTCAATGACTTTTGAAATCGGATACTGCGACATTAATGGGGAAGTACTGTTCTCAAAATGTTTGTGAAAATTTGGCCCGTACATTGTAACAATGGCAGCTTTTAATAATTTTCTGACAGATTTATGGCCAGGTGGTGCACCATTGGAATAAATAAACATTTTTTTGTCAGTTGTTTCAACTGTTGCATCATCCTCATCAATTGCGGTGGGTCTTTTTTGAACAATTTTGTTCATTGTGGATCCCCATGATTCACAAATTGCTTCCAACATGGGAATAAAAATATTACATAATATAAATTTCATTAACCTGGGGATCTCTGATGCAAGCTCATTAACAGGCTTTTTTTTAAAGGATGAAATGTTCTGCAAAGGTTGCATTTGTTCCACGACGTACATCACACTTTCTGCTTCCGGGATGATCGGTATAATTAATTTCCTTGAAAACTATTAATGTTTCAATAATATTGAAATAACATATAATGCAAAATTAATAGGAAACCATATCTCTGTAGTAATCCAGTAGAGTGATGAGAGATTTTCTTATAATTCTAAAACTATACCCAATAAGAGTACCATTTGTTAAAAAAATTAATACAATTTATTCTATTAAATAAGCCATCGAAACGAAAAATGTCCAATACAAAAAAAAAAAATCTATGCAAATAATAAAGAGCAATATTTTAAATAAAGCCATCGTGAAATTTATTTTAAAAAAATTAACCCAAAATGCATAAAAAAATTTACAATAGAACTGACTATTTTGCTCACATAGATTTACTTCACAATTTATCCAATATTGGCACGATATAAGCAAGTTCTAATACAGGAAATAAAGCTGCGTTAGAAAACAGAATTATTTAAATAACACATATTTAGAAGAAAATGAAGAAAAATAATGACATATTTAGAAGAAAAATAATGATGTCGATATATGCATAACATAAAAAGTAACTTACCACAATTTTCACCAGTGCGTGTAATTGGAACAACTTCTTTGTCGGTTATTCTAACAACTCTTCCATCTCCTAACCCGGTATAGAGTTGTCCTAAATTTAAAGCAAAATTATGTTCAAATGTTCACAAATATATTTTCAAGCCTCATTCTAATAGAGTATATACAAGAGGTAAAGATAGCTCCCTTCTTGCCCTTGTGTTTGAATACATAACTGGAATAAAGTAGATTGATAATAATTCATTATTCTCGATACATACATATTGGTCTTTAAGATGTGCAATATTTTAACACAATAACACAGATCACCATCATTAATCAAATTGTATGTCAGTTTTTTAATAATTTGCTTACGAACTTTAACTCACTTTGAATTCAGTATTATTGTATTGATTAATTTTTTTTCAACAATAAGACCTACACACAAACAATAAATAAGTATAGTTTGGTATCTATATACACGTTTTCTGCAGTTAATGTCAGGATGAAAAGTGAAGAAGTCCTTTTATATTGCAAAATAATTCATTGAGAGTGGGTATGAAGGATACATAATGGTTTAAATTTTAGTTCAGTGTATTTAAGAGTATCTACAATCTCTTTAAATTAATCAATGATTTGTATAGAAAGCAAAACCATTACTTATTGCATAAGTAGACTGTTTGATAATACAAAATGGGAATTAAAAAAAAACTTGAATAATTGATTTCCATTTCATTATTTTTAGGGATGCAACTAATAGTGATTTGGCCAAATAACCAAATACCGAATATTCGGAGGACAAACACCAAATTTTGAAAAACATTTCACTTTTGATTGTAAATGAAGTATTTTTAAATTTTAAATGAAAAAATGTAAGATTAAATAAAATTGATTTTTTATTATTTGTATATTTAAAAAATGTTAATACTTTTACTATATTTGTAATATTTTAAATACCTTAATTCAAATAATAAGAAATGAGAAACTCTCGTAATTTTGGTATTGGTTCAAAGAAATAAAAGAATCATCATTGCAGAACATGACAATGACAAACACAGAAGAAAACTGAATGGATAAATTAAAATTGCTAGAAGTAAATTCCTATTTTTATAAAGAACTTCTAATAGGTAGGATGGAGTGTCCACTTAATTGGTGGGGAAAAAATGCAGAAAAATTTCCAAGGTTCACAAATTTAGCAAGAAAATATCTTTCAGCACCTGCAGGCATTATATAGTGACAGTTTATTTTCTGAAGCTGGTAATATATACGAAACCATATGGAACAGACTTCTATAAATAATATGCAACTTAAAATTGGATAAAAGTTAAGATTTTTTTTTTATAATAAATGTACCAGAATGTAATTATACAAAATCCTTTATTAAATAGATTTAAAGCAACATTTTATCCTGAATTTATTTTGCTGAATATATGTTTAGCATTCGGCCAGACCAAATATTCGGGAAAGGGCCAAATAAGACTAATACTTAATATTTGCTACATCCCTAGTTGGTATTATATGTGTATGAAACTAAACAAAATAAACTTCCTACTGAAAAATTATTTGCAATGATATATTAAATGTAATTTTATTAAATACACCTATGCAACTTAAAATTAGGTAAATGTTAGGAGATTTTTTGATAATAAATGTGCAGAAATGTAATTCTGCAATATTCTTTGTTAAATGTGTATTTAAAAACACATTTAAAAAATTATTATCCTGAATATATTCGGCCGAATATCTGCTTAATATTTGTCAAAAGGGCTGAATATTCGTTGCACTCCTAATTATTTGTACTGTTATACTTTGGTAATGCTTTATATAAATAAACTTTGGAAAAACTTCTAATAATATTAATCTTAAAATGGCGTTTCCTTAGAAAGTGTCAAAAATTTAATAATTTTGAGCTCATTATTCTGTTGTTTTTATTTAACAATTTCCTTCTAAATTTGACTTGCATCATAAATGTAAATATTTTTGCTGATTTAAACAGTCTTATTTGTATAAATTCCTGAAATACCAAAATATCTCTGCTGACTTGAATTTTTCTGCTTAAGTGAAGTAAAAAAATTCAATGACGTCAAATAAAGAGCACCAAAATTACATTTGTTAAGTGACATTTAATTAATTTTTAATAATTCCATTTAAATATACAATCCTATATATTAAAAATTCAAAAATTCTTACACTTTTCAAAAATATGAGAGCAGAGAAAGGAAATCATTATAAAGTTACAAATGAAATAATAATTGAAGAATTAAAGAAGAAAGAAACTAATCATAAATCCAGTAAACTGCATTACTTTTTTTTTTCCCCTCTAACTACGTAAATATAACTGACCTTGAGATTGAAATCTCAGCTTCAAATCAGTTTACATAAAATCTGCTATTTCCATAGAAATTATTTAATAAAATCACAGCAATGTATCCAATATTCTGCATAAAAAGGATGATATTCATCTTTTTGAGATCAATACCAATCATGAAATAGTAATAAATTATAGCATAATTAAGGATATGTGGTACAGAAAACTATAACTGGAATTTTATTACAATACTCAAGAAATGGGAATTGAGAAACATAAATAAACTACCAGATTCCATTTCTAAGAAAGTTTTTATTAAATATGGTTATAATTAAAATTCGCCTATTCAGAAAGCTCTAGAGACGGTTCTATGGCTCCAAACGAAACAAAATTTCACTACAATGTAGTACAAGTAATATAACCCCCCTCGAAAAATAAATAAAATAAAATTCTGTCAAGTTATTTGAGAATTTCTACAATCTATGAGCTACTTTTACAGCAATCTGAATTAGCAAATTTAACTTTAACAATGCAATGAATTTTCCTAGATTTATATAAGAAAATACAGCGAGACCAGTGTATAACGATACTTTCTTTGGTCCCTTGGAATTCCTATTTACTCAGCGTATTTTGAACCTGCCTACAGTGATAATCACTTTTAAGATGCACCTATCTATAATGTTAACTTTACATTTTTAGAAAGCTAGTAATATTACGTTACAATCCCAATTTTTTTTTTCCTCGGAAAACAACACCCTACGGTCAAGAATCTATACTTATAAAAGTCAACGTTTGTGCGTGTATGTGTGTGCGATGTCCAGACGAATCTAGCGATACGTTCAAGTATTAAAAGAGAAAAGTTAGAAAGTTAATTTAAATATTTACAATTCATCTTTTCAAAAAAAAAAAATAGCATAGTTTTTCTTGTGTATACAAAAATATTTTAAACACATTTGTGAACTAAAATCAACTAATACATTAAAATTATTTTACCAAAAATTATTTGCCTTCAAAAATAAATTTTAATATTTAACAGTAAAATATTTTTTTTCTGTGCCAAAAATGGCTATTAAAAATAACACTTTATCATGCTTTTACCCCAAGCCATAATTATGGTTTACAATCATTCAACAAATACGAGATATTACCATTTCTACTACTTTTTAGTTTACCTTTATATTCAGCAAAAGACTCTGGCCAAAAAATACTATTTTCATGAAGACGCTCTGCTTTGTCTAACAGTTCATTAACTGCTAAACCACCACTAAATTTATCAGGAAGCTGTGAACTAAAATGCAAAAAAGGAAAGCAAATATGAAAGAAAATCTATAAAATATTTTTAAAAAATCTAAATTGTGAATAAAGATATTCTACTAATCCTTACACAATCATGACTGAACGGCACTTTCCTGGTAACACAGTTTCAGTCAAAATACACATAAACGTGACAAGTAAAGATGCCGCATGCAGCAAAACAAAAAATTTACCGCCAACTTTGCAATGTTAGTTTGCTGCATTTGGTACACTATGTTTTTCATGACTTCTGCATTAATAGAAAAGTAGCATGCTGTACTAACATTTATTGTTTGCTTTGCTATGTTTGTCTCTTAATTAAAAGCAAATAATAAGTAACAACAATGAACTATGTTTCAGTGTTTACTAGTGTATCGGTAATTTTTTGTCAGTAAATCACAAAAAATGCTCATTTGAAAAGAATATTTCATTCCACCAAAACAAACTACAAATTCAAAAGACTTAAATTTTTTTATGTAAACTGCGAGAAATAAAAGACATTTGCCAAATGCCCCAAGTTCATAAGAGCTCCCTAATTAGTTTAGCAAATTTTTGGCAGAAATTCCAGTCTTATATTGTACCAAATGTTTCAGTAATATTAATATAATTACATGTATTTAAAGAATCCAATTTTCAGTTAATTACATTGTAATTATACTAAGTTTTTAAAGGGTGCCCCTAGGAATTACAGAACTAAATGCTCTTGTCCTATTCTGCCCTGTTTTCAAAAGAAAATACATTATATGATTACTGGTTTCAAGCTCCTATAGATTTTATTTCTTCAAATTTATTAATTCACTTCACACATGTAAATGAGCATACTTATTTACATCTATTCTATTATATGATTGTTTATAGTCAAATAATAGAATTTCACTCTAACATTTTTATATGAAACGTAGATTTTGACCCTGCTAAAAAATAAGATTTATGTATACATAATGTTTTCTTAACAAAGGTTCTCCAGACTCCAGTTTTTCTTAAAATTAAAATTGGATGCTAGAATTTGCTGTCATAACTATGAAATGTAAAAATTTTACAGCCAGTTATAAATAGTACACAGACGAGTTAAGAATGATATATGCTTAGACAATCTGTTATTTGTTGAAATTACGTGACTGTGTTTTAAATAACTATTAAAAAAGCTGCAACATAAACTTACCTATATTTCACAGGATTAACTTGCTTAAAAAAATCTGAAGTAAAAACATATAACAGCACAGCCACAAGGGCTACAATTAAATTCCACATGATTATTGTACCTATAAAGCAAAAAATTATTTTAACAAATAGGTTTGTCAAAATATTAAGATCGTAAATAATTCCCAAAATCAAATACAACAAATAAATCTTGACTTCTAATTCATATTAAACTTTAAAAATATCATATAATTTAATATTATTATAACGGAAAATATATTTTACGATTAAATGAGACAGGAATTCTTATCTCGTTCAAAACTTCAGTTTGTTACTGATAACAGGATTATAAATTTGAAACGAGTTTACAAAGTTTCTTAATTCTTCCGAGTAAAGTAATGACATGAACTTCATACAGATAATTGAAAACAATACAAAAGAGTTGCAAATCAATACAATTTTCTTTATATAATATATTCTTAAGGCCACTAATAACATTATACTCACAGAAAGATCAATGCACCTTTCGAATTAGCGACTCATGACCGCCGGGTAAGAAACCAAAACTTAAAAAAAAAATCTTTTGCTCTATGATGAACTTTCAACTACTTCAACTTTTTCTTAAATTAAATTCAGTAATAGTTTAAAAATCTGAAATTAATTCTTTCACAAATTTTTAATGATTTTATGTTATGTAAAATAAATATTTCGACAGGATTTATTTTTTGCATTCATTTTCAACAAAAGAAGAAAAAAATTATATTTGACCGCATTTTCACTTGAGCCTTATTTTAACTGCCTGTTCGCGCCTGCTCCGCTCCCGCTCTGGTGACTGATTTTTCGTTTTTAACGCTTGTTTGGCTTTGAGTTTAAAATGCTTATATATATCATTTTTGAAAGATAAATTATACGAATCTATACTTGTGGTATTGAAATAAATTTTACTCTGCAGTGAAACTGTCTCTTGCCATTACAACTTGACTAAAACGTTCTTTTATGTTAGTAGTCATAGAACGAAACTAAACTGTAACTTAAATACATTTTAGTTTCAGACAGCAAATAATGAGGGTTTAAAAGAGGGGAGTTGTCTGTAAATGATTTCCTATCAAAGAAGCTTTATAGTTTTTATTTTGTTTAATTAATGGGCATTCCAATCGATATTCGTTTCGATTTTATGTTTAATGTATGATTAATTATATTGCAATTAAATTTTACATAGTTTATGAAACTGAAACACATTTTAAAATAATTCTTATTTAATTTGAAAGTTTCTGCCATTTTTACTAACCATAATCCAGAAATTCTGCTAATTTTTAACAGTGTATCAGATTTTTCAGGGACTTCATTTAAACTTCAATTTAGTTAAAGTCTGCACTTAATGTATAAAAGTTGCTCTTGGGAGCTTAACACTTGCAAAAAATAATAATAATAACTGAAATATAATTTCCTGAATTTTCTACTTTAAGAAAGCCTTTTTTATTGACTGGAGAAGTAAATTGTGAATTTTCTGCAATATTATGTTCTGAAATTATTTATTTATTTTGCAAAATTCCTAAACATAAATTTTGAAAATTAGTATGTAATAATTTTATGATCATTATTTTTAAGAACATAAATGAAAGTTCAGTGACTTATCTCACTGCTGTTACAATGTTTACGCTCAGAAACTAGTTATTACAGTACTAAATGCCATTGAGATTTCTGTTGATATAGAGAACTAAAAGTAATGGTACAGCTTTGATATACAGCATCACTGGCGATAATTTTGTTTTTGGCGACTTTTTTCAACAGCTTCAATATAGGACCCCATTGGCGATATTTTGTTTTGGCGACTTTTTTCAACAGCTTCAATACAGGACCCCATTGGCAATATTTTGATTTGGTGATTTAGCGATACAATGTTCGGTTAGGCGATAAAAAATCGCCAGTATAAGATTATCACCATTGATGCTGTATAATCAAAGCTGTTCCAAAGTAATTTGCATTATAATCTACCCCACCATATTAGTCACCAGTTTAAAGTTCATTTGACAATATTATTATTTTATTATAATTCTCAGCTGATCATTTATTGATTAATGTATCTGCTATATTGAACAGTAGCTTTACATAATATTTATGCTATTAAAAATTAAATAAAGTGATTATGATACAAGTATAATACATTAGATGACAGTATTAAAATTTTTCAAACAAATAATTTTTGCCATCTGACTGTAGTAATGTTTATTGCACGTGTGTTTTTATGTTACTATTTTTATCTCATGATTATTTATTAGAGATGAACATGGGTCTGATAACTAAACTTCTTGAAATTATATTTATCATCATTGCTGAGAAATTTCTCAATTTAATGCCTTGTTTTTTCCCCACAGAGCTAACAATGGCGGCAGAATTTCATCGTAAAACAGCAGCTTTATTTGAAGAATTTAAAAAGAGGTAAATTTAGAAACATATTTCCTATCTATATTAAACTATTTATTTTACTTCAGAACTGTATACTTCGAACGTGTACCAATTCATCTGTTTTCTTAAAGAAGGGATGGCTTTCAGAAACTGTGCAAAACCTGATTAATTGCATCTAATAAATACTTATTATACCAAAGCTTAGCAAAACATTAATTAAATCATTATTAAGAAGCTGTATAAATGAAAATCCAGTTTAAGAATCCATTCTGTGAACTTGAAGTGAACTAAACTATAATTACCAAAAACAATATTATTTGAAATTTAGTTTTTAGTAATGAAAGCATTAGCAGTATCTCTCTCTGAATGTATATATCAAGGGTATAGTGGAGTCGGAACGCTGTTCCCATACTGCTGTTTTTTTACGAGATATAAATAAGAAAAAATTGTGAAAACATCCTTAAAAGAGCACAAGGTACTTGCGTATTAACGCCACCGCAGCTACAGATTTGGCGGTTTTGATTTGCCGCCAATGTACACCTAAAACCTAAAATGTTTGCCAGATTTGGCGGCTTTTAAGTATTTGGCGATTTTCACAGATTTGGCGACAAGATTGCTCTTTATTGGCGCAAGGTGAACTGCGGTGGCGTTAATACGTAAGTACCGAGCATGATTTTTGTCACCCAGGTTAGAGCTTTCTGGCACTGCTTATTTTGCGACTACACCACTGATATATATATATGTAATGATTTCGAAATTTTAATCTTCTGTAAATAAATTAACACCACCTAATATTTCATTATCAATGAATTATTTTTACTTCAATCCTATGATAAAGATACTTCTACTTTAACTTAGACTCGCACGAGTCTCACTGTTTCTGGGGCCTCAAATTTGGTACTTTTCCTGTGTCTTAACTATAACAACCCACCGGGTCTGTGTATTGGTCTCTTTTTCAATCATGTAACACACTTAGCAAGACGTGCCATTTTAGCACATAATTCTTCCCTCCTGGCCATGTCTTTCCAATTTTGGATTTGAATGACTGCAACCTTCTTCAACTGCCTCTACACTTCACTTAAAAGGAGCATCATTGTATATATATAACTCGTGTATCAAAAGGGTAAGGGAATGGGGCATAAAATGCCCCAAGTGCCTGTCTTGGCTTAGTTTAGTTATATTAACGTCCCGTTTTGAAGCAACACGAGGGCTATTTTGGGACGGACCTCGTAGTTTTGAACCTCGGTCAGATGACGAGGACGACACCTGAGCTGGCAGACCCCTCTTCAAACTTCTGCATGTCGTTTGATGTATAGTGTTGTTTGTGTGTGTATTTTGTTCCATGCCACACCAACGGGAGGACGTTTGACCACTGTTCCTCTCGTCTTGGCCAAATCTCTCTTTGTCCCGTTCCAAATTGCCAGTCTTGACAGGTGAAGTATTAATGCATTTTTTCCCCTCAATTTTAAAGTCGAACATGACTAAAGAAGTGAAAACAAAAATAGTATTTTGCCCAGTCACTACTTGTTCTTGGTATGACACTGAGTGGATGAAATGTGACCTCTTGCATTTTGGTTAATGATATATATACGTGCATGATTCAAAATTTTGGTATTTACGTAAAGGGCATGGGATTAAATCCATTTATATCATTACGAAAACACCTGAGGATCCAGCTTAGCACAATGACTCAAATGCTTCCAAAACAGATAATAAGCTAAATGGGTTAACTTTCAGTCTACAGTGCCCACTTACTTCGTTCCTCTTAGGATTGCCAACTCTCTGCCACCAAGAATGGAGAGGAGAGGATATTTGTTTTGGTTGTGCAATGATGATTTTAACGAGTGAGATGTGCGGAAATTGATCTTTTCATCGGTGTTTTGCGCATGGCGCGATATTACGATTCATTTTGATTGGGTTGTTCCATTTGATTTGATTTATCGATTCAATTGAATTTGTTTTGTTGGTTTGATTTTTGTCCTATTTTATCATTTCGTTACGTGCGCTTCGTATGGCTGTTGTTGATTATGGCATTGGTTCCCTTTCGAAGTATGTGGATCAGGGATTGATAGCAAGCGGATACCAGTGTCCTAAGTGCAAACAGCAATTCGGCAATTAAAATAGATATGTGAAGTTTTAACTACACTTTTCTCGTTTTTGAACATTTTCAGTCACTTTTAGGTTCAGAATTGTGTAGGTTATTCTGTGTTTCCGCTTCTCAATAAATAAGCGAAGCTACTAGTGTCCCGCTTTGCAGAAAGCGAAGCCGCTGATGTTTCTTTAAGTTAAAAAAAATTGCCTGGTACGCGTTTGAAATGCCGAAAGCATTGCGCTCTCAATCACTTCCTTTTCAAATGAAGCATGCGCAGTACAGCAATGAAAAGCGCACTGCACATCCCAAACAGTGTTTGGCACCAGCAAATCAAATTGCGCCAAGAAAAATTGGCGAGAAGCAAGTGGGCACCGTAGACTGAAAGTTTACCGCTAAATGTATTGCTGTAAACTTCAGTCTGTCTAAAATTTGGAAATACTGCTGTAAAGTCTATTTCAAGCATGTCTCTTAAAATTACTTTTCTAACCTATTACTCCAATATTGAATTAAGATTTTTTTTTCCTAGCTATTATTGTACTTATTCTATTTTTTCATTCAGTGGCAGTGGTTGGAAATTTTAAACAAATGACTTTGAATATTTTTTTAAAAACTTTATTCATTTTATTAGTAGTTTCTCTGAGAAAAAGATGATAATTATTTATTTCAAACAGGGTCTACCTCTTAGAGAAATAATTACGACATAAAATTATAATCAAATCTTTTGGGTGGTTTCAACTTTTTAATTCTTATGAGAAAAAGAAAAAAAATTGATTTAAATTATGAATTTTTTTAGAAAAGATAATTGATTTAGTATTCAATACTGCATAGAACTAAACAAAATTCTTGTAGTATTTCAGTGCCCATTCAACTGTTTAGTAACTGTAATGCTCAGTCTACATATTTTAAACTGTTTCTTCATATTATTAACTGTCATTGATTAACAGTTACTTTAAAAGCATTTATTGAAAAAAATCTATAAGTTTAAAAGAATATTTTCCTTCTGTAATTTTTCAATTCTTTAAAATCTTATATTTAACTAAACTAATTATTTATAGAGAACTTCATTTCTTGAATACCGAGGTGAATTTGAATAGTAATGTGAACTGGAGAAAGTAAGTACATGCATGTAGTTTATGTTCATCTTTTGAATTTATTTTATTATTATATCCTTGTCATACATTGTTTTCAGTGTTACTTATTTGAATTATTATTTGTAATGCTTGCTACTGATTATTCATTATTTGTCCTTTCTATTGTCCATCAATCAACTGATTGCATTTTTTTTAAATTTAAAAAGGATTTTAGAATTCTTACTTAATTACCATATGCTTTTGGCATCTATGATAAGAACCTCAATTTGACTAGTCTGACAGTTACATTAAATTGTTGATTCATTTAACAAGTTATTATATGTTTGGATATAAAATATAGTTATTGGTGAATTGATTGTCTCATGTTTAAATAAATACAGAGAGAACTTGACACCATTATATTAGATCAGAGGTTCCCCACCTATGGTATGCATACTCTTGGGAGTATGCGAGGTACCATTTGGGTGTACACAAAATCAACGTTGTTAATGGTGGAAACAAAATAAAAAACAAAAGGTATTAAAAAAGTTAGAGAATTTTGTTTCTCCAAGTGAATACTTGCTATTTAATAACTATACCACTTGAATAGTTGATTATAGCAATGTGTAATTTTTAGCTAACCTTACAAGTTAAAATGAAATAATTACAATATCGGTTTCATGTCCTTTGGCATTGAAGTTATACTATTGTAAAAAAGGAATAAAATGTAATATAAAGAATAAGTTCTGCAATTGTTAAGTCATTTCACTTTTAAGCTTACCTTAAAATTATTGATAAAAATTTCTTTGCATAGACGAATGGTTGGGGGGGGGGGGTGGGATATGATAGTAGGGTGTACGCGAAAACTCTAAAAGAATAATCAAGGGGTACACGAGAGAAAAATATTGGGAGCCCCTGTATTAGGTTCTACAACAAGAAAATTTCATTACAAACATATTTCATATAAATTACACAGTACAAGCTTTTTTTTTCTTTTAGTTTTCTAAATTCATGTAATTTATATAAATTATGTTGATATTGGAAAATATTTTTATATGTCACAATGGCAGAAGACGACTTGAATTTTATAGAATTTATTGTAATTCTTTAAATAAAATGCAATCCATAGTTAACTGCATATTTTGATGTAAACTATTTGTCTCACTTTAAATAAACACATTTTATATAATTATTAAAAACTATACTTTTTGCTTTTTCTGTGTATATTACAGATGCATAATTCATAAACTAGCATAAAACATTAATAAAATCAGCTTAAAAGATATTATGTCAATTGAAACTTTAAATTACCATTAATTAATTAGTGAAATAGAATAATAATGAAAATTAATTCATTTATATTTCTTTACATTTTGAATCGCTTGATTTCAGTTTAAAATTTTAATTTTCCTATCTTCTTTCCACCCCTGCATTTTTTTTCCCTGGAGAAATTAAAGCTATTTTTCTTTAGTTTTGGTCTTGGGATAAAAAACACCCACTTTCAGTGACCTTGCATTGTTTTACCTTTGATAAAGCACATTTTTTTTTTTATTATATGATTCTTCTAATTATCATTTATTTTATTGTTTTGTTCATTTAATGTGTACTAGAGGTCACCCAGCGGTCCAAATTCGACTGTAATTCATTAAATTTTTAAGTTTCAATGTTATTGAGGTTCTGTTGTCAAAGAGTATACCTCTATAATCATTGCATATCATTTTTTTTTTTTTTTAATTTTTGTTCTGTTACGTCAGCTGCAAGCGTGTACAAACACGTCATTGTGCATTAATTTTCGAATTATTTGAAAAATACAAACGATAGGAAAAATTAGGTATAGGTTGGCTAAGCTGTATTTAAAAAACAATAATGCATTTTTTGACATTTCCTTGGGGTTTTTTTATTGCTATACTGGCCAGGTTTCGGCAAGGCTACACAGTTTGCCTATCTTTTTCAAATTGTATAAAATTTAAATAAAAAATTAATACAAAAAATGAAATAAAAAATACGTGCTTCGTATTTTTTTATATATTTTTTATTGAAACAAAAAAACCGGGCTGTTAAAAAAATAAATGTTTCCAGCTGTGGACCACAAATTTTTATGTGTTTGACATTCAGTATGAACGTAAACAATGAATGTTTTAATTTATTTAATCTAATGTATTTGTAACACTTATTATACATAAATTTTATCTTTCTACACTCCTTCTCCATATGAACTTTAGTTATTCCAAATCTCACACTCCTTCATGCGCGCAATGTGCTTAAAAAAGGGGTACAACGTTTTTTCTTCACGTATTAATATGTAGATATGAGCAGTAACTCTTAACAACATGTTGAATACATGTATGATTTACAATAGCTCTTTACTTTTTGGACATAATTGGGTGTAGTAAATAGTTCTTAAGATATTTTTACTATAATGGAATTCGACTGTATTGTCAGTTTTCAAATAGCTGGTATCATTGGAAAATTTAAATTCTTCACTATTCATCCTGCTTTTGTTTTTTCTAGCAATGTCAACACACCTCTCCAGGAATATATACAAAAAATAAATAAAAGAGAACAAGAAACGGAAAAGACTTATAAAGATTTAATGAGACATATGGAGGATTTAGGTAAACGAACTGATCAAATGACTCTTAAATTGGAGAAGCTCAACGCATTAAGAGTAAGTATGCCAATATCTGTACCATTTTCAAAAGAAAGAAAAAAATATGCATCAAACATGGAAGAAAATCAACCCTTATATGCCTGATTTTTTAAAAAATTTATTTAAAAATGTCTTTTGACTTCCATTTCTTGAATTAAACATGGGAAAAATACTTTAAAAATTCCTATTTTGTTTTAAGTATGATTTACAGCTAAAAAACAGTTTGTGACCAATCGATTACACTGGGCTTTAGTTGAGAAAAAGAATTCCTTGATAAAATTCTATAATATTACACACAGATAAATTTTAAGAACTAATAATAAGGATAAGGAATTTCCTTCTTGTCCTGAAGCATACAAACAACGCAAAAAAGATGCAGCCACCAGTATAAAACATCAATTTATTTTTATTTTTTCATCAGCACTCAGACTGCCATCTATATGTTGCAAATTGATTTAATAACATTTTCAGTATGCAGACATGACACATTTCCGCGGATTTCTGCTTTTTTGGCATTGAATTTTATCATTCTTAATTTTCTTTTATATAATAACTAGCAGTACGTGCACAGCGTTGCCCGTGGAATCAGGACTGGGGCAAAAATGACAACAATGACACGAAAAAGTTTTTAAAACAAAAGACACACATTATTTGATTTTCCTGCTTATTTTTTTTCGCGCTACAGTACAGAGTACGTTAATCTAAAACAATATTACAAAATTGGAACATGAAAATGATTATTATACAGCAAGCAAAATATAAAATTGAATCCGAAAATAATAATCGAAGTAATTCATTCAGGTGAGGGTCATGACGTATCCTGCGTGTTCGCCAATCAAAATTGCCAGATATGTTCTGAAGAATTGCCGCGTGAGGAACTCGATCGAGAAAAATAACTCTCAACTGTCCAGAAAAAAATTAATTAAAAAAACACGAGAAAGGATATTTTAACCGTTCTTGTTTTAAATCTGACAGAACCGTTCTAGTTATAAGCTGAAAAAAATTGAAATTAATAGTGTTATTAGAAAGTCGGATGCAACAAATTTAAAATCAATCATCAACATCTCGATGCCAAAACTGGGTATTTTTAAAAAATTTCTCAAAATTCAGTAAATTGCGTTAGAAATTCAAAACTAACTTCATTAGAACGGAAATCGCGTGCTCTTTCCGTTGGTGTATCTATTTTTGTCGTACAATTATTCAAAACCATTCTATTGAGAAATTAGTGCGAGAAATCAACCAAAACAACACAAAACATTAAATAAAAAAATTTCTAGATTAAACTTTAAAATTTCGGCTTCGAGGTGCATTCAGTCACCATTAAGACTACCTGTGTACCAAATTTCATGGCTGTAAGTGCGATAGATTCGTCTGAACATCACAGACAAACACACGCACACACACACAAACATTGCCTTTTATAAGTATAAATTCTACAATATTTTCAATATCTCAAGCACTTTCTCTATAAATTTAGTTATTTTATTGTTCGATTAATCAATACATATTTTACTTCTCGGTGTTTATGTTTGGCACAATTCATTATTTATAAAGTTCAGCTTTTTTTGTTA
The DNA here is from genome assembly GCA_013235015.1 of Araneus ventricosus. NCBI lineage: Eukaryota > Metazoa > Arthropoda > Arachnida > Araneae > Araneidae > Araneus > Araneus ventricosus. Next base: position 51,754 of record BGPR01007702.1, read on the forward strand.
AAAGCCTGTGTCATGTCTGCTATTGGCAACAGGTCTCAACAGTCTTATCCTTGATATTTTAGAAGATAAAATTGGGTATGTTGTTAAAAGTCAACACAGGGCGTTTAAGGGTTAAATTGTGATGATTATAGTGTGCATTTATAAACATCATTAAATTGTTTTCTGCCATACTGAATATGATTATTTTTCAGTTGTTTGAATTTTACGTGTTTGATTATTTTTCAAACTTTATGGATTAATATTTAAATGTAATAGTGCTTAAAAACAATCAACTAGAAAAAGTAGAATAAATTTAAAAAATAATAAATTTAATTTAAACTTTAAACAAAATCAACAAAAAAATGTAAACAATAAAATTTAGATAATAAAATTTAAACAATGTTTAAGTCTCGCGAACAAAGATAAACTCAGAGGGAATCAAATTAAACAAATGAGGAATCCATTCTAGTCCATTTTATCAAGGGCTAAGGACTTGATTCAAAATGGAGTAATTTTTTTTAAAAAATTTAGCCATATAAAAAATTTCAGTCATTTAAAAAAATGCTTTTTATAGTGGTGTTCTATTTTTTAAGTTCTTTTATTGGGATTGTTTTATATTTCCCTGACAGATAAAGACCCAAAAATGTGAAAAACTTTTTGTTTATACTTGAATTTAGCTCTTTCTCAGGCATGGAAAAGTCACAGAATATTCTGTACTAAATCTGCGTGAAAAAGTCATGATCAAAAATCTGCATGGAAAAATCATGTAAAAGATTTCTGTTAAATGCAAGGAACTACACCAGTATTCAATTCTACTGAAGAAAAAGAAATTGCCGTTTTCAGAATAAAATAACCTTTCTCAAAAAATGGTAAATTTAAGCAAAAAAGCAGGCTTCTCTAGTTTATAAGTTGCATTTTATGTGTAATTGAAAACTGATCATATAACTAATTGCTTATATGTTCCTAAAATTATCTTCACCAAATCTAAAATGTGCCTTGCTATTTGTCAGGTTTCTTTCTTTAAATTGTTTAGTAAGTGAATTTTTATGCCTATGTCTGGATTTTTTATACTTCATGGCATTTTCTAGATGTAGCAGCAAATTAGAAGCATTTAGATGTGTTTGTATGATACTTTTAAAGAATTTAAACTTTTTATAGAAAAGCATTTTATTGTCTGGTTCAAGATCAGTTGTGGTGATTTAGTGACTAGCATATTCTTTTACTCATCTTCTTAGTAATATGAAGAATTTTAAATACTTTGACTAGCATTTTAATCAATTATATTTGAAATTATAGTTATTGTTTTTAATTACATCAACAGTTTTAAATTAATTAATTTTAAAGCTGTTCAGTATTCAGGATCTTACATTACATAAATTTTTAAGAGATCAAATATTTTTTTCTTTGTAACTCAGTAGACACTCGATCCCTGTTTTAGTGTGCTTTCCTTAGCTTAACTTTTCTAACATATTGATGTGCCAGGATTAAAAATTAGTGCTAAAATAAAATATTTTTACATTTATTTTAATTTTTCAGAATGTGGCTTTAAGCTCTAATATCTCTGCCTTGTCTTCTACTGAAGCCACATATGATAGACCTTTCCAGTCTTACTATAGTAACAGCCTACTTCAGACTACTCCTAAAATGTTGTCTACTGACGTGCCAGTTAGTGATTTTCATCCAAGAATTCAACCTGATGTGTCTTTTATTAGTCATTCATTTCAGCACTCATCCTCAAAACCTAATTATCACTCAGTAACTACTCAAACAGAATATATTTTTTGTGACAATTGCCATTTTCCATTGATTCTGAGCTCAGAAACGCCTGCTCCAACCTTAAATCTTCCTGCAAGAACTTCCGATAAAACTGTTACCAAAGAAAACGGACAGAATGTATCCCATAATCCTGCTAGAACTCGGGAAAATGTGGAATTTCCAAGGGAAACTATTGTTACAAAATCTGTTGTAGAAAATAACAATTTAGTTCCTAAATCAATTAATAACTTTTCTGATCCACAAGTAAAGGATCATGATAACTCCATATTGATGAATGAAAGAATATCATCTGGAATAGCAGAGATCAGTTTAAAAGAGCAAGAATTAATGAATGAACAAGCAGGAAAAAGAATGTCCAAGAGTTATTTTGATAATGCAGTTTCAGGTGACTTCACAAATGAACCAGTCCAAAAAAGAATGTCTGAGAGTTTTACTGATAATGCAGTTGCTGATGGAGTAGCAAATGAACTTGTCCAAAAAAGAATGTCCAAGAGTTACATTGAAAATGCAGTTACAGATGAACCAACAAAAGTATCGGTCCAAAAAAGAATATCCAAGAATTACACTGATAATGTAGTTACAGATGAACCAACAAATGTATCTGTCCAAAAAAGAATGTCGGAGAGTTATATTGACAATGCAGTCACAGGTGATTATATTACTCATACAGAAGAAAAACAATACATAGAAATACAAGATAATGATTTGCTGTCGAATGATGGGAATTTTGAACAAACAATTTCAAAAAGTGACGATGAAAGTATGAGTCGTGAATTTAACTTTCTAGATTCTGACAAAAGCAAAATTCCAAAAAGACAACCTATGCATCAGATGTCTGGTGATACCAACAGCCAACTGACTGAGGGTGTAAAACATCATGAAAATACTCAATTAGTAGCAAGCTATGCTACACAATCAAATCCTAATACTCATTTGTTAAAAGTTCAGCAAACTTCTGGAAGTGGTGAGAAGATAGGAGTCAGTAATAAAGATTTATCCTACAGTGTAGGTAAGTAACTGTTGCTCAAGTATTAAATAAATTTATTTTGTTTCTAATTTACTCATCTATTTATTTTTCTTGCAAGTGATTACTATCATTGGAAAAATGTGAGAACCTTTCACTATCAGCATCATCAATATCCTTGTGACTGATGTTGTTTGTTTAGTTAGCATTATCCCAGATAGCAATTTTAGTTTGCAGCAATCTTGCTCTGCAAATCTGCAAGCTTGCAACAAATTTGACACGACAAGAGTGCAAGCTTGAAACAAGTTTGCAGCACGTTAACACAAACGAGATAGTCACCATGCGTCAAATTTGCCACAAGCTTGTCACCTCAAACTCATTGCAAACTATAGCAAAAACAAAGTACGGACACAACTTCGGATTAGAACCCGCGACCTACCACTTCCTAAACCTGACGCTCTAACCACTCGCCCAGCTAGATTCTGAGAGGAGAAGATAGATTGTGCTACTAGATAGATCTTCATCTATACGATTTAATTTAAACTCTTTTCTTGATTTCATTAATTTTTTGAGTTGAGAATATGATTTGAAGTCAAAGAGAGAGCGATTTTCGCTAATAACTACGTTTTGCTAGTATAATAAATTATGAAATTAGAGTTCAAAAGCAATTACTTTTAAAATGGGACAAAATGTAAGTTATTTTTCAACAAACATTGACTGTTTTTTAGGTTTAATTTTGTTTATAAACGTTAAAATTTCAACATTAAGAAAATGGCGATATAGTTTTCTTTAAAGTGCGAGTGATATATTTAGTAAAAAGATGGATAATTTTTCAAATTTTTTTTTTATAAAAAAGTTAGTTTTTTACAAATTATCATTGATTTATCTATACTTATAAAAGGCAATGTTTGTGTGCGTGTGTGTGTGTTTGTCGGCGATGTCCAGACGAATCTATCGCACTTACAGCCATGAAATTTGGTACACAGGTAGTCGTAATGGTGACTGAATGCACCTCGAAGCCGAAATTTTAAATTTTAATCTAGAAATTTTTTTATTTAATGTTTTCTGTTGTTTTGGTTGATTTTTCGCACTAATTTGTCAATAGAATGGTTTCGAATAATTGTACGACAAAAATAGATAGACCATCGGAAAGAGCACGCGATTTCCGTTCTAATGAAGTTAGTTTTGAATTTCTAACGTAATTTACTGAATTTTGAGATTTTTTTAAAAAATAGTCAGTTTCACCACCTAAATTTTAGTTTTGTTTTTAAATTTGTTGCATCCGACTTTCTAATAACACTATTATTTTCAATTTTTTTTTAGCTTATAACTAGAACGGTTCTCTCTGATTTAAAGCAAGAACGGTTAAAATATCTTTAACCGTTTTTTTTTAAATTAAATTATTCCTGGGCAGATGAAAGTTATTTTTGTCGAGCGAAATTTCTTCAGCGATAGCCTTCCGGAACGCAGCTTTCAATTTGATTGGATGAAGGGTCAGGTGACGTCATAACCTTCGGAGCTTTTTGTCATGTTCTAAGAATTTTTTTTTAATTTTGTTGAAGTCCTGATTCCACGGGCAACAATTTTTTTATATTGTTTTGGATTAATGTACTCTGTACTGATTTTCTACATGTTATTATCGCGGAAAAAATAAGCGGGAAAATCTATAATGTGTATCTTTTGTTTTGAAAACTTTTTCGTGTCATTGTGGGCGATTTTTTTTTATTTTGTTGAAGTCCTGATTCCACGGGCATCGCCGTGCGCGTACTGCTAGTTGAATTAATAAAAAGAAGGACGGTTTAGGAGATGCTATTAAAAATCGGATGTTTTTTAAAGCAGAGACAAAGATTATCTCTAAGTGTGCTATCATCTTTGCAGCAAACTTGTTTTGCAAGCGAGGGTGGCGATTCTGCCTCGTTACTTTGCAGTAGTTTCGCTACGACATTGACGCGTCAAATTTGCCATGACAAAATAATATCATGTAAAAATCAAACTTGCTGCAAATGTGCGTGCTACCTGGGATGTCTTTTTAAAAAATCTTTTAAATTGATATAAATGTCACCTTTACTGAACATCACAAAAATGGCGATGAAAATGTCTCTGGTCTATTTAGTTTTAAGTTAAGTAGCTGCAAAACGTGTATTAAATTAATGATAATAAACTATAAATTGCTTTAGATGTTTTTAATATTTAAACTATAGCTAGATGAAACTTTAAGATATATTTTCTTTTAAATTGAATTGTGACAGAAAAGGAAATGCTTTCCTTCATATTTCAAGATTGTGGAGTGAAAAATCTGTCATCTGTTTTGACTGGCCTCGTCTTTTCAGTGTTCAGAAATATAGCTATCGCATATGTACTGCTATAATAAGATAGGGAACTGAAACTATCTAACATATTTAGAGCTTCCCATGGATTAGTTCTGCAAGGGAAGTAAAATTCTGATGCTTCTGCAGTTCATCTTCATTAGCATATATCAGGGGTTTCCCAACCTTTATTCCTTGTGTACCCTTTGATTTGGCCTTTTATTTTCGCATACCCCTAATGTCACACTCCTCTCTCCAACCATGTGCCAATCCGGAATTTTTTTAAATCAATAATGTTAAGGGTTTAGTTAAGCTGAAGAGTCAAATGACTCGAATTAATAAGCTTAGTTAATAAGTCTAAACTAGAAAATAAAATAAAAAGCATACAACAGTGGCGCCTAATGAAGCTACAGCTTTTGCGAAGGCATTGATGATTCATGCATAATCGGGGCTTGTGAAGACAATATATCAATTATTTACCAGGCTTCCTGTATCTTTCTGTTTTCTTATTTTGAGCCATAGGTTTTAGATTTGCACAACTTTCACTTTCCACACAAATTTGGGAAAACAAAATTTTGTAACTTTTTACTTTCTCGTATACGAAGTGTACAAAGAGAAAGTATTGTAATCGTCAAAAAATTCGAACTCGAGATTTTGACGGATCTCCACGTTTTAGACCTCCCTGAGTCCGAAAAACACAATTTTGGAATTATATCTGGCTGTCTGTGAACACGATAACTCGAAAACTATTAGAACTACGGGGATGAAATTTGGTATGTGATCTTTACACATAATTTGTAGGTTTCTGTCAAATTTTGGACAAAATCCGTCTACGGGAAGTCTGTCTGTCTGTATATCCGAAGTCATGTGAACACTATAACTCAAAAACTTGAATAGCTAGATGGATAAAATTTAGTGCACAGTTTATTGTCATGAATGTAGGTCCGTATAAAATTTCGGGCCAAATCCGTCAACGGGTTGAGTGTCTGTCGGTCTGTATAATTTTAATTTTGGAGAGAATCCGTTATCTCCACACGCATGTGTACTGGATGCAATCTTCTGTGCATGATAATCAGCAGCTCCTGCTTGGCGCTTTTTTCTTCCCTTTTGGCTCCTTTTTCTCCCTTTTGGCGAATTCTGATCTTGCTCGGATTATTTTGTCCTTTCAACGTATGCTGGAGAAACTTGTTGCATTCTGGGAATAAAGCAGATTCGAAATTTTTATCCGAGCGAGTTTGCGGGGAACTGACTTAATTTCGCTTATTTTTTTTTATCTCCACTGCTTTGGGGGTTTTAGCTTATTTTTTTCCCTATATGTGTTAGGAGTATACGAGAAAGTTTAGGGGAGAACACTCCCGCTGGTTTAATCCCTTATTTTTTCTTGTGTCCTCCATTACCAGCTTAGATTTCGCGTACCCCCAACTGATCCTCCGCGTACCCCAACTAGTCCTCTTGTACCCCCAGGGGTACGCGTACCACAGGTTGGGAACCTCTGGCATATATTCATGGGAAAAGATTCTTCTGATATAACCTCTATATTACCCAAAGGAAAAGGTTAAGCTTTAGATTGATTGCAGGAAGATCAAATATTAAAATATTCTTTTAAAATGGGAATTTTGAGGAAGAAAATGGAAAATGGTTTCCTCTTTTTCAGAATTTTGGAAAATGACACCTGTGCTCCCTTTCAACATCCTCTTGTGACACACAACTAGTCTTTCCTTCCCTCATCACCAATAATTTACTCATTGCATATGGGATGATCCAATAGAACATAGGAATAGAACTATTTACTGGATAATTAGATAGAGGAGACAGACTAATTCTGTGGGTGAGATGAAATCCTAGTTGTTAGCAATAGGGATGGCGGTTTTTTAAAAAAAAACGGTTTTTTCCCCCCTCCGGTTTAAACCGTTCAAAATAACCGGGTTTTTTTTTTTTTTTTTTTTTTTTTTTTTAAGCAACGTTTGTGGACAGAATTTTTTTATTAATAATAATATACGATAATTAAGTATTAATACAATAATTAATTAATGTAATGAGTAAAGATTATAGATAAGTAATTAATACAATATTTAATAATTATAAATGAGTAATTATTGCAATAAGTATTATAGACAAAATTTTTTATTAACATTGTTTTAACAAGAAATTAATTCATTGGCCAATATTTATGATCTAATCTGCTCATAAAGACTCTTTCAGCAATGAGTTGATCCATGAGCGACACCTCCCATCAGAACCAACAGATAGTAATCTTTTGGAAACCACAGAACTTCCGACTAAGGATAAATATTTTTGGCTACAAAAAACAGACGCCGTTTGCAGACAAACAATTTTAGTAGTATTGTTTTTGCAGGAAATCAATTCATTAGCCAATATTTATCCGTTCATAAAGACTCTTTCAGTAATCTGCCTACCAACAGACGCCTCGAGGAAGCGGTTGTCAGTGATCGGACTAAGATGATGAAATTCAAAGCTTTATGACTTAGTAAATTTTAGTCTAGTCGAACCTAAAATCGAGCCTATCTTCCGACCCAGTTTTGTCCCCCGGTTTTTGGATTTAAAAAAAAAAGGCAAAGAAACCCCGTTTAACCGAAACAAAAAAAAAACCCGGTTCGGTTTTCCCATCCCTAGTTAGTAATACAACTGTGACTTAGTTGTTAATTAGTGGTACAGCTTTGTACCAGCTTGAATAAAGAGGAAAAAGAAAAAATTCTGATAGAGAATCTATACCGCCCATAAGGAAAAGGCTGATATTCGCAATATCAAATAATAGTGTAGTTAGAAATTTCTTCAACTTGGGTAAATAAGCAAATATATTTTCCCCTCTTTTTTTCATCAAAGTCAACTTGAATCAAATGAAAATAACAATTTTATGCACCAGAATAGTCTGTAGCCAAGCTCAACAGCAATCTTGCCACCTTAGCTATACCGCTCTTATCAAACATGAAATACTGGTGCTGTTCAGCAACGGATTCCGAGACTACCACTTTTGGACGATTTTACACCGGAAAG
>BGPR01007703.1:0-12024 GCA_013235015.1 Araneus ventricosus
TAAGGAATGATTAACCATTAAGAAAGCCTCGTTAAAAGAATTAATTAACATCACTTCCAGAATTTCAAAAGTGAAAAGTCTTGAAAAATTCTTTTGAGGGATTTAAAATTCATCGTAATGCCACAATTAATGAGGAAGGATATTGAATTTTAGGAATTAGAACGGTTTTAAAGTGAATATCGCATATCGTTAGTTACAAGTTCTGAAAGTTGTTCATAGAAGATTCTTTACAGTGTGGTTAAGTATAAACAGAAACCGTGACCATAACTGAGCTGATATAAGGAACAACACAAGAAGAATTATGATCAGACTTTCTTAAGAGTTAATATCTTAGAAGCTGGTATGTCTAAGACAGCATGGTGTGTTTTCCTATGGACTTCCTCATATTCTTGCACAATACAAGCGCTTTGTGTTTAGCTTCGTAGCACTCTGAGAATAGTCAAGTATGCATTTTGGACTTCCTTTTTTGACTTATTAGGTCCAAATTTGTCATGTATCTACACTTTTGATATACAGACCACATACGAAATTCCGTTTATGTTGCTTGCTGTTTTTTGAATTATCATATTTAAATATACACGAAACGACAAACTAATAGCCTATCTGTTCACAAATTCAGTCCAGAATTAAACACAGATCTACAATTCTCGTCAAAATATCATATACAAAAATCCAGCTATTCAGCTCATGCCAGCTTCTGGAGCAAAGCGTTTATATATTGTTACGAACCCGTAAGGTCGCTTCCCTTAATATTAGGCTTATGGTTGGGAAGAGAAATTTACAAAGTTTTCTCTTGAATGCCGGGAGAAGTGTGAGCCAATAACACCCGATCATAGCGACAAACTTGGCGACCAAACGAGGGTTCCCGAAAATGCTATAATTTTCTGGCTATCTTTAATAGAAGAGAAATTATGGATATTCTTCTGAAAATTTCCTGTGACGTCACATCCTGTCGAAAAAGGGTATAAATACCGAACTTTTCAACGAGGAATTAATCTCTTTGGAGTCTTGTTCGCATTGCGAATTGGTCAGCTGTTAGACGCCTATCGCTACTGTTCATGCTATTACTGTTATCATTAGTGATTGTAGTCTGCTTGTGTTGCTAATTTGTGCAAGTGCTGTTTTTCCTGTTACCTATGCTTCGTGTTTTCTGAGATATTCGAGAGTAAAGCATCATTCTTCACTATCCGACTTGTTGGACTGTTTTCACAGTACACCCACTAGACGAATTTCGTAATAATATGTACTAATACGGTGACTGCCCGACTTTGCATTGAGAGACTTTTTTCAAAATTTGATAAATATCTGGAAATTTGATGTAAAGACCCATACCCTATTTCGTTCGTCTATGTCTTTCCATTTTAGATTTATTGTGTTCACATACAGACAAACACATTTCTTAAAACCTTTTCTCTATTAGAAGGAATAAAATATAGAAATTCATCTAAATGTCCATCAAAATGTTTGACGATAACAGTACTCTGTCTCTTCCTTCATCCAAGAGAAAGAAAACATATTTACAATAAATTAAATTTATGTAATGTACTAGCTATTTGAGATACTACAAAAGTATTAACTGATCTAAATTAGATCTGAAATAGCTCACAATGCATTAAAACAACTAGAAACATTATCAGTTTAATGCGTTTTCTAGTAACGAGTTTATCGATTATAACTTACAAGGCTAGACAGCTATTATGTTCCTCACTGCAAGTAAAAAGAGAGCGCGTTTTAATGAAAGTAAGATGACATTTAAATAGCTAATAATTTTAAAGGAAATAGGATAATAAAATTGCATTCGTTGTTATCGAATCAATCGCCGCATAACTTCCCAACGGAGAGAATATCACAGATGCTAATTAATGTATATACAAAAGAGCGACGCTTTACATTTGCTTTAATTGCCATTAACCATTAAGGAAGCCTCATTAAAAGAATTAATTACCGCACTTCCAGAACTGTAAAAGTGAAAAGTCTTGAAAAAATCTTCTGGGAGATTCAAAATTCATAGGAATATCATAATTAAATCGGAAGGCTATTGAAATTTGGGAATTAAAACTGTTTCAAGGAGAATATCGTATCTCGTTCTGAGCAAGTTCAGTAGTTGGTATTAAGGCTTAATTAGAAGGTTCATAAGCACTGTAGCTAAAAATGAATAGAAATCAGGACATGTATGAGCTGATATGAGAAGCGTTTTGTTCCTTTAATCGAACATTTTGTACAATATTTTATTTCTCTAATAGGACAAAGGCAATTCAGCTCTTGCAATGCCGATATCTTTCTTAATCTTAACAGTAGCGAACTGGAATTTTTATACAAGCTGCCTTATATCTCTGAATTTGAAATTATGAATGAAAAATCATACTGTTTCGCGCATGTTCAGTTAAAAATTAATTAATACAAATACTCATATTTCCTCTATTTTTCAATATATTTACTTTAACCTTTAATACAATACTTCTCTAAAATATTGTCATGCATTCTGTAAGTTTCGCATAATTGGCTGAATACACTGCATGTAATAAGCAAAATTCATGAAGGAAAATTTGTTTTTTTAAAGAAAACCTTCATATTTTACCGAATGTTCGCGCTATTTTTACGAAAACGCATGTAAATATTATGCACATTAAACGAAATCATTGACGAACGTTTTATCCCATTATTAGTTTTCTGTGAAACGGGATGAGTCAAAATCCCTTTTCGTCTTCATCACTTTCTGGTCGTCCCCCTAAATGCCTTCGTGATGAGATTTGCCCTGTAATATGTGAGATCCGACTACTGTATGTCCCACAGTTCTCCGCAACTGATTGTAAACAATTCTATCTATATTAACTTCAAATTTGTCACATCTTAAGAAATGTGCTAAACTTTTGGACACGAGTGTACGTTCTCGAGGGTCAAATTATGATGTCCTACGAACAATGCTGTCTTCACAATGAATAACAATATTGTTTAAACTTTTAGAAAATGCTATGAAGGGAAAATCTTAGATTTTTTTTATATGAGGGAAACGAGGTGTACTGTTCACAGAACTACTGTTTTTTTCTGGATGGAATTTTCTTTATATATGAATATTTGGACAATATCATCAGTCTATTTCATTGTTTTTCTCCAACTTTTAATATACGGCGATGTGTTATAATTTGTTTTCGCAACTCATTTATTACAATCTATCGCCTTATAAAAGGCAAATAGATAGATACTTCTAATACGGAAAAAAACGAAGGGATTAACCGCATGTTGGAGGCTGGGAGGAGTAAAAGGGAAGTGACTCGAGAATTGGAGATAAAGAAGTACATGCTGCGGAAGAATTGAAAGCTGTGGGTTAATAGGCATACTTTCTTTCATCATTTCTGCTCTTCGTCATCTTCTAAAGCGCAAGTTATTCAATGATTAGGCCTACAGAAAATACTACCTGCACTAAAATTCATGTTAGTTTTGATTCAATTTTACAGCTTCCAAAGCAAAAGGAAAAAAGATAATATGAACCAGAAAAAGGAGAGACCTGCGCTTACGTCAGAAATCCCGACACCTTTGCCTTTTAAAACCTTTTTGGCAGATAATAAAAACGATACAAAAGAAAAGATAGAAACTCCTTAAAAATGAAGAAAGGAAAGTGAGAGGGCAATTTTAAAGAAGCAAAATGTAAAGAAAGGATTGAATTTTTGTTATGACGACAAGCAACCACCAACTAGCTCAGACTATGATTTCTGCTAATGGTTATAATTAACAAAATTCAACAAAAATATTAACTATAAATTAATTAGTGAAATTAATTAAAACTCTTTGTATTACATAGAATGGCGCATATGCAGCTATTTCTAATATAATACAGAAACAAATAATAGAAATATAAATTAAAAGGTAAAAAAAGAAAAAGTATAAATAATAAACAGAAGATTTAAACAAAAACGATAACAATACACCTTTCTGTGTGCTCAACGCAACAGCATCAAGTGATTGCATCTACAAAAAATTACAACGATTAATATTTAAAACACATAAAATAGAATTTAGAATGTAAAAGAAATTATTCAAAAAGGAAGGAATGAATAAGAACTCGAATGGCGAACTTTTTCGAAGACCACTCGCCATTGAAGTTCTAAAATGGACAAAATTTTCTGTCAAGGGTAAGATTATAAATCAAAAGTTGCTGTTGATGCTGTTGCTTTGAGCACGCAAAAAGGTGTATTGTTATCGTTTTTGTTTAAATCTTCTGTTTATTATTTATACTTTTTCTTTTTTTACCTTTATATTTCTATTATTTCTGCTAATGGTACTACTTTAGTTATTTCCTAAGGATGTGGGAATTCCTGTCATGAAAACTGGATTCAATGTGGATTGTGCAAAGAATGGTAGCACGAGGATTGTAGTGCTTCCTATGTATTTGTATGCGACCATTGTTTTATTAGATCCGATGCGTACTCTTGCCACCTTTAATGCGCACTCTTACCCTCCAGGTCGGCCAAGAGTACGCAATTGTCATTTTTTAGTTTTATTTCTCTTACTTAAATGACAAGAGACAAAATCAGGAAGTTCAAATTTATCGATTCATAATTGAATAAAGAACATTGGGTGAAATTTTGAAGTCTGTATCTTATTGATTTTAACTTTTATAAGCCAAAAGCCACTAAGTGCGTAATACTCACCCTCTTTTTCCTTATAGTGAAGACAGTGGACTATAAAATTTGATATAGATATACAGTTTCGGGGGGGGGGGTTAGGTTACACTCCAATTTTCATTTGTAAATATATTTTCATTTTACTTCTTGAAATTATTTATTGTTATAGGAGTGTTTGTTTTCAAAGAAATGGCAACAGCCAGACGTTATCTTACTTTAAATTTTGATTTTAAAAAATAGAATGGCAGAAAGAAATTACGATGCACGCAGTTAATGATAAATTATGGAATGTATTTGTTTTTAATCATTTAATAAATGTTTATTTAGTCTTTAAAAGTAGACTTATGAATGTCTAATTTAAGCAGTTAAATACACAAGAAACCAACACATTTATGTAGCTTATCGAGTTATTGTGTACACATACGCACATACAGATACACAAACAAAGAGATTTCCCGTGGATAAATTTAATACAAATTTAGAAACAGATATATGGTTGTGTATAAAGACCACATACAAAATTTCATCCATCTAGCTTGTTGAGGTTTTAAGTTATCGAGTTAATACAAGCGCGAATAAACAAATCGAGAGATATTCAAACCCCTGAAGGATTTTATCCAAATTTTCATACATATTTAAGATTCTAAATTATAGAGCGAAGCGATTTTCTGTTTGAAATCTACCGTTCGGCATTTCAGTTGTTTATCTGTAAATGTATTTCTTACGAAGTCACGACAAAACGCGATGTCCGATTTTCTTGCTTTATTCATTCCTTGAAGTCATTAAAAACGACGTACGTGTAAAGATTCTTATTTTTTAAATTGTATTTCAATATTGTGGCCGTTTTAATTTCATTTAATGTTCAGCTTTTTGAACAATTCCAGTCAAACATAACTCCATTTATAATGCCTCCAAAAATATCGATAATAGCAAATGGCATTTAAATGTAATTTTGTTAATATTTATAATTGCAGAATTCTAATTGAAATTTGGTTAATACTGATAAAAGCAGACGTTTAATTATAATTTTCTGAATACTGATAAGAGCAAAGATTCGTGTAAATAATTTGCATTTGAAAAATTTTCTAAACCTTTAAATACTGCGGTGAAGAACGAGATAAGATTTTAGTTTCTATTTCTTGGTCACGACGTCTATTGTTCATAGAGGATCTAGTAATAAAAACAATGTGCTTAAATTAATCTATTTACTGTTCTATTCTGGTACCCCCGGTTGGGGTGGGGGGCGGGCCCGTTTCCGCCCGGGGGGTACCAGAATAGACCCCTTAATCTCGTTGCGATTTTCAGTTATTGGGTTCAGAGACAAAACTAATTCCCGAAATGTTGTTTCTATTACTCGTTACCATTTAAAATGTGGAAATGCATCAAAATCTGTAGGTAGAATTATTTTGACGATTACAATATACTTCCTCTTTGTACACTTCGTAGGCCGCGGTGGCCTAGTGATAAGGTATCGGCTTCTTGGTCGGAGGGCTTCAGGTTCGAAACCCGATTCCATTGAAGGTACACCGTGTATGTGGGCCTATTTCACATTAATTCATACGTAGGGGACAAAATGTCCTCCCGCAGATGTGGTGTGGAAGCTCAAAGTGGTGTGTCTGCTCAGGTGTCGCACTCGTCAGAATTATAAGGTCCGCCCCGAAATATCCCACTTGTTGCTTCAAAAGACGGGACGTTAGTATAACTAAACTAAAAAAACTCGACGGGAGGCTGTATCCGAGAAATGGCCGCTGGTATTGAGGGGCGTGGACTTCCTTACCTTACTCAACTGTGACTTTCCGTGACTAAACTACTCTATTTGACTATTAACTCTATAGCCTATAGTGGCTGTTAGCCTAGTGTGACTATGTGACTCTAGCTATGTAAAATTCTTCGTGATTTTCACCGACTGTGACTAAACCGTAATTCTAAAATTATTTTTGCAATCTTCAATGTCTACCTTTCTCTGTTAAATGAAACTAGCACCAACTCTCTATGCTATTTGGTTCAGGACCTGTAAGCGTTTAACTTTAGCACGAAATTCAACGTAATTCAACAATTCTTGAGTAATATTTCGGGCGATCGATAAATAAATTGCCTTAGTCTGCGTGCGCGCGCATCAGTCGCTGTGACGTCATCAAAATGATTTTTACCAACTTTGCCGCTCGACTGAGACTAAACCGTAATTCCAAATTCTAAAATTCATTTTGCAATCTTCAATGCCATTGAGTCTCTGTTAAATGAAACTAAAATCAACCTTCTATGTTATTTGGTTTCGGAGCTATACGCGTTTAACTTTAGCGCGAAAAGCTTCATAACTGTTTCCTTTCCCGACACACCATTAGACCACTATGGAGAGACGTAAGTATACGAAAAAAAACTTGCATACTTCGTACACCAGAAAACAAAAATTACTTTAGATGGCGATACTTGTTTCAAAAGCTGTATCATTAAGCTGGTAATCAGGCTAAAAATCACAATAAAAACATTTTAAAATGAAATATACATTCTTTTAAATGTTACTAACGTAATTTCACTATCAAATCTCTATTTATTGGTCTTCAGATAAAGAAGGTAGAGCCAGGATATAGCAACGAATAGAAAAGCTGGGCAACAGCTTTGTTTTTGAGAAACAGTTGTGCGTGACATTCAAAAGATCGCGTCTGAAGCAGCTGTTTTAATGTTTGAAAGATGTTGCAGGATCGCCGGAAGAAGGCATTTTGTTTCCTTCAATTTTATCAAACAATGTGTTTGATCTGTGTACTCAGTTTTTATTTCCATATGAATCAAATAAATCTTTTAAAGTTACTACGCGGATTCAGTCCTAGAAATTATGCGGTTTAGCTACTGTAAGATAAAAAAAAATAATAAGCGATTTTTGAAATAAAGTTTCAAGTTGATAAACGTTCTCAAGTTGCTAAATGAGGAATTTTAGCTTAAATAAAGAGTTTTACTTTATAATAGTAAAATGGGTGAATTGAAAAAAATGCCGCCTTGTATTAGAAAAAACGGAAATTTCATACAAGTTATATAAGTTGGCAATGAACGAGTCTTATAGCAAATTTCTGGTTTGTTAAGTTGGCATCACTGCTTTCTTCTGTATAAGAATATCGTAGACTTAGAGCTGATTTCATTTGAGGAACTTTTTATCAGAAGTAACAATATCCGCTTTTCTTCTAAAAGGCGTTTTTTGCCACTTTCTCATTTTAGTATATAACTAGATGAGGGTGCAGTGTCATTTTGCCTAAAAACTTATTTTTACACCTTTGTAAAACTATTTAAGTTCTTGATTCTTTTGAAAAACTAAAAATATGTACTTCCAAAGCCCAGCTTTGTAAAATAGATAGGTTCACTTTTGATAACACGATCCTAATTTATTTTAAACTTAATTTGTAAGATAAATTTATGTCACCACTTAAAGCCGTAATGGTCATAAAGTTGGATGTCAGCCCTGGGGACAAGGAGTTCCAAGATCGAAACGAAATTACACCAATCATTTGTCTCGTGTGGGGACCTGTTGCATATTGCACATGCGATTTGTGAGGGACAAGTTATTAGCGGCTCAAAACGTCGAAGAAGCGATTAGCGGCGTGAAGTACATTGATAGCAGTTGGATAGTGCACACATACTTCTGGTTCCAATAAGATTTTCATTCGACATCCTGGAAAAATTCTGGGAAAAAGTGTCGCCAACTACATGTCAGACACCTCAGGTCGGCGGGAGGTATATGTGCACTACTGAATTGTTACCACGTACTTCACGCCACCAATCTCTTTTCCGACATCATGGAGAACAAACTTTCGTGGGGGAAAAAGACTTTACACCTCCCTCTCACCATCAAATGTTATTTTCCAAATTGTGACAAAAGTACCAGACAGAATATCTTCAGTCTTTGTTATCTCAGATACAATCAGTTATTTATACCTATCGATTCCTTAGAAACATGAGTTATCTGAATTCTCTTGTTAAATTTCAAATATTAGCTCAAATATTCTCCGGATTTCTATTGAATTTTAGTAATATTCTTTATTAGACAAACCTTAATGCTATCTACTAACCTTGTGAAGAATAATAATATGTGATAATCCTTTCGAAATAACTTTAATTTCCAAATTTCAATAGCCTTCCGGGTTAGTTATGACATCCCGAAAAATTTTGAATCTTCCAAAAGAATTTTTCCAGACTTTCCACTTCTACAATTCTAGAAGAGCGATAACTATTTCTCTTGACGATTCTTCTTTAATGGTTAATCATTCCTTAATGGCAATTAAAGCGATCGTAAACCTCCGCTCTTTTGTATATACATTAATCGGCATCTGTGATATTCTCCCCGTTGCGAAGTTATGCCGCGAATGATTCGATAACAACAAATGCAATTTTATTATCCTATTTCCTTTAAAATTATTAGCTATTTAAATGTCATCTTACATTCATTAAACCATGCTCTCTTTTTTCTTACAGGGAGGATTATAATAGCTGTCTAGCGCTGAAAGTTAGAATCGATAAATTCATTACTAAAAATGAATTAAAGTGAAAATGTTGCTCTTTGTTTTAAAAGTGCAATCATAGATTTCAGATCTAATTCAGGTGCTAATGTCTTTGTGGCATCTCGGATATCTCGATACTTTATCTACATTTATTTTATTGTAACAAATTTTATTTTCTTGCGTACGAAGTTCAAGAAGATAATTTTTTATGATCGTTAAGTAATTCAACCTCGGTATTTTAAGAAATATCTACGGTTAGGTAACCCTGAATTCCAAAAGTCCATTCTTTGAATTATGTCATTCTGGTAGCACGATAACTCAAACACAGAACCAGATAGATAAATGAAATTTGATATGTGGATTTTAGATCTGTATCAAATTCTTGACGATATTTATCAGCAGAACTCTGTCTATCTGTTTGCGCGCCTGTGAACACAATAACTTAAAACGCAATATTCTAGATTGATGAAATTCGGCAAACCTTAAAACGGGGTTACTTTGCACAGATTTCATGACTTCCGACAGAATTTCGAGATTAGTTATATGTATTTCTCTAAAAGAAAAGATTTTCTAATTTCTTCCTCATTGAGGGATTTTTAGAGAAACGTTTTGCAGCAAAATTTGGAACATACCGTGATTTAATAATTAATTATGATTCTTGGAAATTCTGGTGCAAAGTTACTTCATAGGTGGGGATACTTTGCACTGGTTAATTCTTTTTCAGTATATTACAAAAACAAATTCTCTGGATGCAATTCTAGATATATTTATTGACAGCCTGTTTGGAAATATACAAGAAAAATAAATTTTATAAAGGCCTGATTATAATTAACAATTTTACGTCATTGTATTAATTCAAATCAGGATGGTGTTTTAGAAATATTTTTATCCAATTAGTGCCGGGTGCATTATCAATATATCTATCTATCAATATATCTATTCCCTTCACCTTCTTAATAAGATAAACGTTTATTATCATTTTAAGATCTATACTATTAACAGGAAAACCGAAGTCACTGAATTAGACAACACGTTGCAACGGTCTTTTCCCTCTCATTAGAGAAAACCAGGGGATTTCCATGTTTAGTTGTATGAATTAGCTTTCTTCTGTAACAAACTGGTCATTTGGGTTACAAAAAAAAAGCTTCTGCCTCTTTAAAAATACCCTAAACTTTTGAAATGGCATTAAATCAAATTT
Source organism: Araneus ventricosus (assembly GCA_013235015.1). Taxonomy (NCBI): domain Eukaryota; kingdom Metazoa; phylum Arthropoda; class Arachnida; order Araneae; family Araneidae; genus Araneus; species Araneus ventricosus. The sequence goes on from BGPR01007703.1 coordinate 10,305, forward strand.
CTAAGGTCTCTGGAGAGAACTCCATGTACTTTCAAGTCCTTAACTTCCTTTTATACACCCTGGGCATATCTGAAGCTTAAGTAAACATTTCTCTTAATATTATTTAATTCAAAAATAAATTAAAAAGCCAACTGGGGTTGCTGTTTATCACAAATTTCCATGGTGGAAAGAATCCCTACTTTTCAGTACAAAGTTACCCCAGATCAGAAAAAAATCAATTACAACTTAACTAACAAATATAATTGATATTCAAGGCAACAAAATGAAAGTTAGGATTATTATCTTTCACATTTAAATGCACTTGCCTTCAGAAATGTCATACTTTCCTCACCAGAGACAGATTTTCAGCACTTAAATTTTCGCTGAAAAATTGTCTCCTTGTCTTTTCTTCTGGAATCTCGTGAATGATTGTTTGTTTAAGGAATGAAATACATTAGTCAGGGTTGCCAAGAAGCTAGAAAAAAATCTCAATCCCGTACGCCTAATCAGTTAATTTCTATTTCACTTTTCACACAAATTTAACAATGGTGCAAAGTTACCTCCACGAGTGCAAAGTAATCCGATTTTACGGTTTGGTTTTATCATTAGAATTTTAGAACTTAGTCGAATTTTGGAACAAATCGCAGATTTGCATCAGATTCTCCACCCAATCAGTCAGACGGAAGTGGTTAGAAATGCAAAGATGCTTCTCTTCGCTATCTAACACAAGCAAAAAATCTCTTGAACGAAAATTTTGCTTGTCCATTGTTTTCGTTCTGCTGAAATGCTCACCGGCCAACCACCCGCTATAGAAACAATTACGACGAACCTAGTCCAGGTATAATGCTAAAGTCATTTAAAACGATTTGAAAATAATTTCCTGTTACACAAAACTAATAGCCAGAGAGAAAGAATCACATGTCCACTTGCCGCACAATCCACAATCGTCATAGTAATAATCTAACCCCCTTCCAATCAACTTTAGAGTAAGTAATTATTACAGGAATACGAGTATGGAGCGGCGTCGTTTCCCTGTAAATTTTCTTCCCACTTTGTCCAGCATTTGTGGGTTATTCCAGTCAATATCTTTTACGAACTAAAATAAAATAAAGTAAACCCACACATTTTCTTTATCTGCGCAATTAAAGCCATAAGTAAGTGATTTGAATATCCCAACCACTGCAAACGATGTGCGATTTGTGATGTTCAGCTCAAAAATAAAATTTCCCTCATTCTATTAAATCCATTTTAGTCCCTCCTATCTCAGATGTGCTTTAACCAACAACGTGTTTATGTGATTTAACCGTTTCCGCATCATGGCATGCACTTCTTTCTTAAGTTAAAACAAAATTCTTTTACATTTTCTTTTGCTCCCGTCGCGCATTACATTCTGTCTGCATTGCCTCTTCAAGAGCATTTGCATCCATAAAGAAATCTGGAGATTGAAGGCTGCCACATGTTCTCTGCTCCCAGAGTGGGAATGGATGTCGGACGACGCATTTAAACGGGCTCGAAGCGGAAAGAGATCCTCCATAAAACACAGGTGGGAGCGAGAGTGCATGCGCTTGACGCTCTCATGCGCGGAGTTTTGTCTCCTGTCAGGAGGTGAATTACATCCTAAATCTCTTTTGTTTAGATTACAACTCTTTTGGTCTTTCTTGAAACATTTTTTCTCACCAGATAATATCGCCTTACATTATTGTTAAACGTTTTTGAGAAGGTATATTCATAAGACAGGATA
>BGPR01007703.1:12714-39740 GCA_013235015.1 Araneus ventricosus
TTTTCTCTTTTTTATATAATTACATTTAATTTCATTCATTTTAATGTTTGTAAAGATGGAATTTTGAAATCGATTTTTCGCTCAATTCGTCATGTGTTAGAGCTTTAAAATTTTCTAAACTTTTATATTCTCGATGAAAAACAAGATTTTAATGTTTTCAGAACTTGATTATCAGCTAATAAATAACTTTAATTAAATTTTGATCTCACGCTCTTTGGTGCCACCTGTAGCAAATTTGAAAAATGTGGGCTTCCAGATTTTATACTATTTCTAATAATGAATTATATATTTAAAAAACGAAAACATTTTAAATTAATAAATTCTACTTTTGAGTACACTAAGAAAAGTGTGTTTTTAAGAATTGTTTTAATTAAATTTATCGTTACTTTTTTCATGCATATCGGGTAGTAAGAATTAAAACATACTTTTTCAGAACATTGTAAATAAAATTCTAGGAGTCGCAGGAACTCTAAATCTCGATTGTATGTCTTTTTAGAAAAAGGGTAAACGCGAATGAATCCCAAATATTCCAAAAATGAAAGAAAGGGAAGAAAGGTTTTAGGGAAAAACGTTAAAGTTTCGATGAAATTTTAGTTAAGGGGGCATACGACTCATAAACCTCGAAAAAATGGGGGTGAAAACTGCCAAATTCGATACATTATACCTCTGAAACAATGCAATTCACAAACTCACTTTTTTTGCTAGAAAAATATCTGTTCTTTCTCTTATTGTACACACTTTTTCAAACCTTTATATTGGTATGTATTTTTTTGAGAGAGTAATAAATGCGAGTATAATTTTTGGAGAAAAAAAATGAGATAGTCATCTTGCGCACATGATTATGGATAAAATATTGGTTTAAACACAATATTTTGGGTATTTAAGTAATCCAAACAGTCTGTTTAAGAAACTGAACACAATCTCTTAACATTTAAATTTAATTTCTTTTTTATATACCAATTTAAAATAAATTGATAAAAATAGTTAAAATTTCAACTTTTCTTACCCCAAAAACATATCTTTTCTGAAAATATGTACCAAAATTTTGGTTCAATTTGTAGAACAAAGCACAATACATATTCAGTAACAATTTTATGTTAAAATATTCAATAGTTCTTGAGATGTTGTGCTCGCAATATTAAAAAAAACACACATTTTGAAATATAGCGTTCAAAAGATATGACCATTTTCAGTGTTTAAGTTGAGCATCTGATACATTTTCTTTCATAACTTTCATAATTATGAGAATTTTTTTAACGCGGATTGTTTTAAATTGTTTAGAAAGGACTGGGGAATAATATATATATATATATTTCATGAAATCGAAAATAAGGTTTAACGGACGTATGTCCCCGTAATTAAAACTTTGAAAAATTCTTTTTCTGAATGAAATTATGAAACACCCTTTCTAAGTGAGTACAAGTACTTTTATCGGGTTTGTTAAAATCTAGGGGTCAAATTTTCTGACGATTACAATACTGCCTCTTAGTGTACTTCGTAAACGGGAAAGAAAAAAGTTTGTCCCGCTCTATTCCCAGCTAACGCAACTTCCTTACAGCCTTGCATCATTTTTAAGCCCCTCATTCTGCAACTTTCCCCCAAAGTGAATAAGAGAGCCTAAGTTTTATAAATGGGTCGCGCACGATCCACAGAGAGAGAAATTAATCTCTCTCCGGAATATAATTATTCTCCCCAGACATTTTTACCATTAATTAAAAACCGGATAATTTGAAGAGACGTAACTGCTTAATCGATGGTCGAGATTCCATCAATATGCAAAGGAGCTTTTGAGAAGACCTGCACTTATAAAAACTCGATAACTTGGCGTTTTTCTCAATGTTTATCCAATTTCTCCAAGTCTTGTAAGATAGCTGTAAAACTAATAGGGATGATAACATTTAGGGAAGGCAACAGATGTTATTTTTTGCATTAAATATATTTATTGATTTAAAGAGAGAAGATATCTTTGGTAAAGGGTATTCATTCTAAATGGCGGTTCCCGAAATGTGTCGCAGAGGACAGCGAATAGTTTCTTTTGTCTCACTGCATGTCTACCTCTATCTCCAGGTTTATATCTGAAGCACTGGGTGCGATCAAATTACACATTTCGATGAATTTGTAACTATCCAGAGGATAGTTGGGTTGTTTTATGGTCAGATATCCTTGTAGATCAGCCATAAAACGATGCTAATGTGGCAATAAATAGAATCCTGTGCCATAGAACGCATAGTTTCGATGCGATTGTGTGTCGATTCATCAGTCTGGCTTTCACGTTTCGATTGAATGGGCAGACATTCCTGCCTCTAGTGTAGGAAATAATGATCGGCACATTTCAGTGCTTCGTTTAAATTAATAGCTGAAAAGGATCTCGGAGGTCTCTCTCTATATATATTTACAGCAGTACGATGGCTTTAAAGTTGTTATTTTTAAGTCATTATTGGGTGATTTTCAAATTAATTCCAGATACAAACCCTTTAGGGGAGGATTGAAATTAGCGAAAAAGGATCAAAATATGAAATTTCCTTTTCAACATTTTATCTAAAAATATATGCTTATATGCGAATAAAATAACATTAAAACATGTATTGTTAAATAAATTATATAGTTAATGGGTTTAGAGGAGTAAGTATATATTTAATGGCTTTTTTCCCAAAACGATGTTTTTTTCAGATTTGAAATACCTCATGTGTCTTAATTTTTGAAGAAATTGCATAAAATATTAATTAGAATTCCTATATAAATTTAAAATAAATTTAAGTATGGATTTTACGTTTCGACTTCTTTCAGATAGGTAACAGTTTTTTTTTAGTTCAGAAAAACTCAAATTTCTAATGAAAATTCAGTGCCTATGCATAAAAATATTTCCAGAAAATTAACTTTAAAATTAAATTACACTTTCAGACTTGCACAACTTTCACTTTTCCCTCGAACTCTGGGAAACAAAATTTTGTAACTTTTCTTTTTCTCTTCATCCCTTTTGTTTTGGGTTTTCAGTCATTACCGATATTACTTTCGCGTACCCATAACTGGCCAGCCGCGTGTTCATAGCGTCTGGTACATCTGCATGACAGTCGCTATGACAGCTCGAGTATTAAAGCCGGAGTCTTAGTAGCCATCACCCACCACGACCCTTCCCGTAGGAGGCACGCACTATCACATCACTGGCAGAGGGCAAGTCCCAACCATTATTGCACCCACCAGGGAAGCCAGGGAAGCGAGATCACGCTTTCTTATCTGGCTGCTTCTCATCCACACACTAATGGTGTCCCCCTAACCTAGGTCATTGCCAGGGGTAAGCGTACCCACAGGCTGGGAATATCTTTATAGAGAAATGATAAAAGATCCATTAAGAAAATTTGAAATTTTTGGTTAACGATCGAGACGATTTCAATTGAAGGATTTTATTTACTAGATGCCTATTGCCTATTGTTCTGCCTCTAAAAGCTTTCCCTTTCAGAACATTGTTTATTGGATTCCTTTAAGAATTCAATGACTCTAAAGTTATTTCAATTCAAATTTGTAGATTAATTGAAATTAAAACTGTATTAAAAGTATTCAAGACAGTTAAATTACTTGAAATGATTGCTAAGCGTTTATTACCTAAAAATAGTTTAAATTATCAAATGCGCATGAGAAAAATGTTTCACGATGGAAAGGTATACTTTCCATCTTGAAACTAAAACAGGGAATCAATATGTTGCCATTAAAAGATTGAATGTCTCACTTCGGAAGATTTGCATTTAGTCTGAAAGGTTTATTTATATTCAAAACAAAATTTAAATCTAAGAAAGGCAGGGCATAAAATTGACGTTTGATATGAATCTTGATAAAGCATGGATGTTTGAATTTATTGTCCTTGAAGTTGTCCTTCCTTATTGATTGCGGATCATAAATAATACCGAAGCATCTGTAGCCTTACTACGCTCTGCAAAAAGTGTAAGGTAATTTTATAATCCTCTTTTAAATCTTATGTTATGTTTCTAGAGCAACGCTTAAGAAAAATTCCTGTGGTATTACGAAAGCGGTGAGGATGGAATAAGTTACATTGTAATTTTTTCTTTTAATTCTTCTACAGATCCAGCAGTTTGTATTGCATTCTGCCTTAACCTTAAAAAATAAACATAAATTGATTCACAAAAATACGAAAATCTACAAGATGTAGACTTTCCAAAATGTTTTACGAATATTCTTATAATTTCAAACGTGTATTACTAGAGATTACAAAATTAGGTTTAAAAAATGAATAGCAAAAATGTTCGAAAGTATCAAGGTGATCGACTTATGTAATATTATATAAACTTCCAAAAATAATGATTTGTATAGCTTTTGTGCATTCTGGCCTATGTACGTGGTTGTATCAAACAGTTTCGAGACTAGTTCTGTAACATATCAAAAAGATAGCAGCACAAAATCATACACACACTCACAGGGAGTAACAACACTTATAATTCAGTGTGTCAAGACGCATCGTATTGTGTGCATTGGTAACTGTGTAGACCATGCTTTAGTAATCACGTACGTTCCAAAACACCAAAATGAACGAAAAAACGAAATGCGACCCCAAAATGAACGAAAAGAAAACGTGAAGTCGCTCTTGTAACGTTAACCGTAATTGACTGTGACCAACGTCAGAGACAGCGCCCTCTGAAGCCTTTTAACGACAGTTGAGATCAAGCGATGGCCGTCCCATGAACAATGTTCTTTCTTTTGTTCTGTTGTTTGTTCTATTTCTAAAATTATTTGTGTAAACTGTTCGTGTGTAACGTAACCCTTAAATAAATAACAGTTAGACTAATTTGGGCTATTTACTTAACACTTAAACGGTCCCCACAAACGTAATATTTTGAGAAACTCGGTAATTCTGCTACAGAGATGTTGCACATGAGGCAGCAAGTTTCTATGAGTCGTGCAACGTGTTTTGAGACATGCGTACTTCAAGAGCGGAAGAACATTTTTGCAAGACAACGAGAGGTGTAACGCGAATCGCAGATACCGGTTGACACGCTTCTTAAAGTGGACTTCCAGAAATGTCAAGAACATTGGGAACGCTGTATTGCGGTGCACAAAAGATTAAGTTGAAGGTGAAAGTGTGTCCATGAAAATAAATAAAGTTGTTTCATTAATTGTTTCTTTTTAGGACGAACCTCGCGAATCTGAATCTTGGTCTGATTAAGAGAACGACACTTTAACAAACTGAAAATTTCTTCACCACTCCAAATCCGGAACTTTTGATAAAGGAAGGCCACATGCAATAAACGCCAAGTTTACATGCACAGGAAGTTTTCGAAGCCCGCTAGTGGCCTAGTAGGATTAGACATCATTTGATGTGCTCGTCATCAATATTATTTAAAAATTGGTGCACCTATGTGTGCTTTAACAATAAATTGATCCCTGCGGTCGGACTGCTAAATCGATGATATAATTTGTAATTAAACGCTTGGTCGTATATCCTATTGTATTCGAGATATACATTTTTTGCACTGCAATTCGCCGATAGGAGGAGCTGCTAGATCATCGTATACAATACAGCAATTTTGATAGATCATAACACCGAATTTATATTTGTAACTGATTCGATTCACTAGTTATTTATGCTGAAGTGGGCTTATGTATTCCCTCTGTATATGCAGGGCATACCCTCAAATCGCGGGAAAATCCTAATTTCTGAACAGTTGGAGATAGGCATGAAAAATGCTTTAAATGAAATAAAGAGATATTTTTTAAGTTGTATCAAACACTAAATGTACTGCTAAAGAAATAACGAAATCTTAATTTTTGTACAGTCCCCGTTCTATTAGTCATATTCAGTAAAATGTTATTGACGCGGTAACATTTTAAACAAACGCAAAAAAAAGATCCGCTTTTCTGTGACTAAAACTGATCGAACTTTGAATTTCATTATTTTAAGCCAATCAACGGCCGTCTCGGGCAAGAACCGCTCGTTGATAGGCAAATCTTCCTCGAGGACGTCATTGAAATGGTTTAAAATCGTCTAAAATAATGATATTGAAAGCTTCATAGCTCAGTCAGTTTTAGTCGCAGATAAGGCGAACTATTTTAGTTCAACATGTTAGTGTGTCAAGAATATTTTACTAAATATGACTGGGGGACTGTATAAAAATTGAATGCAACTTTTTCAGCAGTGCATTTATTCACTCAAACAACATAAAATACAAGGGAGAATCCTCGAATTTATCATTCTATAACCAACCTTTCTCCAGTTTATGTGGAGCCGAAGTCTAGAGAGTGCGTGTCGATTCAGGTTTCTTCCTCGCCATCTGACTACCGTTCAAAGGTCCGTCCGAAAGTAGCCTTCGTGTATCTTTCAAACGAGATTTTGATATAGAGGGAAGAGACGCCGCCCGGTACCATAACTCCAATTCCATTAAATATTTGGCGATAAAATAGGCATATTATGTTGTAACGATGGAGATGGGGTGTATAAAGTCATTTTTAAGAGAAAGCTCTGCATGGTTACAGTTAGAAAGCAAGCGTTTAGATTCAGGTATTGTTACGAACATAGAATGTAGCTTCCCGGCAATATTAGTATTTTGGTTGGGAAGAGACATTTACGGAGCTTCTTACTAACTATCGAGAGAGGTCACCTAATGACTCCGACCTTGGCGATAAACTTGGGGGCTTAGCGACAAATTTGGCGATTTTGGCGACAAAACGAAGATACTCAAAAATGCTAGAATTTTCGCGATATCTCTCATAGGAGCCAAGATCCGGATTTCTCCAGAGATTTCTATGTGACGTCACGCCTTGTCAGGAAGACTATAAATACGCGGGAGTAAGGATGGACTGGGAACGTGTGTTGGTCAACTGGGGTCGTCTTTGGAGTTTTATCCGCAGTACGAGCTACTAAGCTGATAGACGCCGTGCGGTATTGACAGTGTTGTTGCTGTTCTTATTAGTGAATTGCTGTCTGTTAGTGTTGCTAATTTGTGCAAGTGCTGTTTTTCCTGTTATCTGCGCTTCATGTTTTCCGGATTATTCAAGAATACAGTTTCATTCCCCGTTATCCTGCTTGTTGGACAGTCTTCACGGTACACACATCAAACGAATTTTTGTAATAGTTTCATCAATTTATTAGTTGATCAAAAGACGAAAAGTTCTTACTCTGTTTGAAAGTAAGTAGGACAATATGTTATTAAATCCTTAGATAGGAAATTTATTTGACTACCATTTGCAATAACAATTTTATTAAAATGGTTTAAAAATAAGATTAGGAGAATTTTTTGTTGTTGTTGTCCAAAAGTTGCCTAGATTGAACCACAAACGGTTGCATAAATTGGACCATTTAAATAAAAGGGATTATTAACTTAAACTACAAGAATAGCTCAGAAAGCAGTCACCATCATTAGTAGGCCTCATAAATTGGAAGTGGAACAAGTCAAAACCAAAACAATAAATGACAATAAAACCAACAAATGTTGGATCAAAAAGAACAAAACCGAAGGTCCCATGTCATTTTTGAGGAAACAAAGGCAAAAGAAGATAGAATACAGCTCATAAATTCCCATATGGCCGAGGTGGCCTAGTGGTAAGGTGTCGGCCTCGGAGTCGGAGGGTTCCAGGTTCGAAACCCGATTCCACTGAAGATTTGTCATGTTTTGGGCCTGTTGCACGTTAACTCATACGTCCTCCCACTGGTGAGGCGCGGAAGTTTGGAGAGAGGGGTGCGAGCTCAGGCTTCGCCCTCGTCGTCTGACCACGGTTCAAAATTACAAGGTCCATCCAAAATATCCCTCCTGATGTTTCAAAGCGGGACATTAACTAAACTATATTAAAATGTCATACGTGGGTTGATACATTGAATGCTGGTGTGAATTAAGAATAAAAAATTATTTTTGCTTTAATTGCCCATAAAGAAATTGTCGGTCCGTTATGGGTAGCCGGTTTCCTTGATTGGACCGATGTCGCTATTTCTTGAAGCTATTTTGTTTCCTACTATAAAGTGTATTTTATGAAACATTAATTATATTATTTTGAAGATAAATAAACTGCAAAAAATTTTACTACTTGTTTTTCCTTAAAATCACTTCTTTATCACTATGCATTTAAAAATGTCCTCGTAGTCCAAATTTAGTGACTCTCCCCTAATTCTTTACTTCATTTAAAGCATTTTTCCAATTGACAGTATATGTCTATCTCTTACGATTTAGAAATTAGATGTTGGGCTACCTTCAGAGTGGACACCCTTTATATATTAAACATGAAACACAGTAGGCTTTCATATGAAAAAAACAATGAGTGGGTATTTCACGAAAAAAGACTACAGGATTCGCATTAAAGATTAACAAAAAAAATCGCTTTTAGATGGATAGCTTTAATTTTCTTAGGAACACGTTTAATTAGTGATTGGTATAAAATACTAATTGTTAAGGCATTTTCCCAATTGGAAGTATATGTCTATTTCTAACGGTTTAGAAATTAGATATTGGGATACGTTTAGAGTGGACACCCTTTATATATTAAGCATTAAACACAATAGGCTTTCATATCAAAAACAATGAGTGGATATTTCACGAAAAAAGACTACAGGATTCACATTAAAGATTAACAAAAAATCGCTTTTAGATGGATAGCTCTAATTTTCTTAGGAACACGTTTAGTTAGTGATTGGTATAAAATCCTAATTGTTAAAGCATTTTTCCAATTGGAAGCATATGTCTATCTCTAACGGTTTAGAAATTAGATATTGGGATACGTTTAGAGTGGACACCCTTTATATATTAAGCATTAAACACAATAGGCGTTCGTATGAAAAAACAATAAGTGCACATTTCACGGAAAAATACTACAGAATTCAAATTAAAGATTAACAAAAAATCGCTTTTAGATGGATAGCTCTAATTTTCTTAGGAACTCGTTTAGTTAGTGATTGGTGTAAAATCCTAAGATGAATTAGTCTGTATCCGATGTTCTAATATGAATTATAGGCCGGAATTATCGTGTCAAAGTAATTATTGGAAAGTGATCCTTACCGAATTTTAAAAATAAATCGATCATCCAGTAAATCCTCTTATTTAAATTTTGGAGTAGTTTCAAAATTTCGTAAAATATATGAATCTAGGGAATTAACTAATCATTAGCGTCAGAGAAGCAATTGATATATTCTAAAACTTTAAATTTATTTTAAAATTTTGCGAAACATACTAGATGTATTGTATATAAAAATCTAACATAATTTTATTTTTTTGCCTAGGAGAACTTCGGTTTAAATAGTGATAATTAACTATTTGAATAACCATAAATATTTCTACTAACTATTTTTAACTATCTCTGGAAATGTGGTAACAGTAATTAGAAGCAATTACTAAGCATATTAAATTCTAGTTAAAGAAAAGAAGTTTTCCAAATTTTTAACAAAAAGATGATTAAGCCTTCTGAGGATGAAAGATATCGTTGGGTAATTTTACTGCGGTTGCACTTTACTGAATGTTATCGAATTAAAACTATAGTGACCGTGGCGTCAATTCACTTTACGCCGCAGTCACATCAGTAAAGTAACTCTTCTCGACATCTAACAAATTATTGCTCGCTGTATTAGCATATTTACGGATCCTACTATGGTTTGGATTGAGGTCGCTTTTCATTGGCTCTCAGCGTCACGTGACTTCGCTTGCTTCTGAATGATGTCATAGGAGCGCGCTTAGTTTGGATTTCGATTTTTGTCTTAGCTATTGTATCATGGAAAAACCAAAATTATCTTTTAATTACGATTATTTGGATATTTCTAAATGGAATGATGAATTCAAGATGAAGATAATTTTGGTTTCTCCATGATACAATAGCTAAGACAGAAATCGAAATCCAAACTAAGCTCTCTCCTATGACATCATTCAGAAGCAAGCGAAGTCACGTGACGCTGAGAGCCAATGAAAAGCGACCTCAATCCAAACCATAGTAGGATCCGTAAATAAGCGTTGTATTACGCCGTATCTTGATATCACATCGTTTTGCCTCATAAAAAATGAAAAATGGATTCGATAAAAGAATTGGCATAGCGCACTTGGCATGTGTCAAGCGCGGCATTCACCTCTGCTCAATTCCAAGATTTTTGGAACACGGGAAGGGAAAACTTTTCATCAATGTTGAAACCTGATGAAAATTGGCGCAAATGGATTGGATGCTTGGAATTCCGAATAGTTTGAAGTCTGATTGGAATGGCCGGATGGTCTTTTGAGACCCATTGCGAGGGTTGCGAGAAAACAAAGCTTCTGCCTTGATTGGGACCCCGCGACGAGGCTAGTAAACTCGGAAATTCCCAGTTTGGGGGAGGAATCGTGTGGGTGGGAGTAAGTCGTCTGCCACTTAGAACCTTCTCTCAAACATTGTGTCTCAGAACAATGTTTGGAACATCCGTGAATGACTTACATTAAATTTTAAGCCTGTAATTCATCTGTACTTCATTCCATCCATTTGTGCCAACACTGGTTTCTTTTTCCACCTTTTCAAGTCGAAAAATAAAGGCACGTCATTCATCTGAAGATCCAAAGTGCGCTGGAAGTAGGGGAGAGCGATCTTCTCTCCCCTCTACAGCTGCTCTTCGATCCGCCCCTATTTTCCCCACTCAGCTGATTTCCGATAAGGGTAGCCTTGTCGCGAAGTCCCAATCAAGTTAAATCGTTTGATGTGCCGACTACCCTCACTAAGGGTCCCACCTAAAGAATCGGCTCATGAAGGGCTAGAATTTGGTTTGGTTGGAATTCCAACGGTTCTAATCATTTGTTCTAAATTTCATAGGTTTTCGACCTTGACGATTGCTTTTTCCTTACGCTCCAAAATTTGCATTTTGGAAGAGATATGAATGGCCTGCTTTAGACTGGAATGAGTGCAATACAAACCAGTTCTTGGAACAAATGGCATAGCCTTGCTTTCTTGTAAATGCCCAGCTTCACTTGAGTATATTTCGACTCCATTACGTTAAAAAAGTGAAGTTTTGTGATTTTACGCGAAATAATTTCATAATTTCAAATATTTTCTCAAATCGCAGCTACTTTTATTGTCCACTGCATTTCAGTAGAGAATTCATTTTATTGCTCTATCCCGATGAAAATATTTAATAAATTGTTAATATGTTAAATTAATTGGCCCAAATTTTACAATCTCCTTTTGTTATATTTGTCTTAAATGACTCCAGCTGTGTATGACACATTTACTGATTTTTATTTTGCAATTATATGGATTTTTTTCTACGTATATCTTAACTATTTATTGTAAATACTCGTCCCTATATTCTAGTTGCGAGTGTGTTCTTTGTTTATTTTTGATTTGTTGTATGGTACCGTTTTAATTTGTGGCTGTATTCTTTTTTCTTCTTCTTCTTCTTATTTTATTTATTATTATTTTATTTTAAAGTCATTAGTTATTAATCAAGAAATTGAGTATGGGAAGGTTTGAAACTGTGTATACGAAAATTTGAAATTGTGTCTAGGTTGTTTTAACCTTTATCTTATGAAGCAGTGTGTATAGTGTGTTGTATGGTACAGAGTTAATTTGTGGCTTCTTGTATTCTCTTCTCTCCCTTATTTTCTTTATTATTATTATTATTTTATTTTAATGTTATTTAGCGATTAATCAATAAATTGTGTGTAGATAAGTTTTAAATTGCGTATAGGAAAATTTGAAATTGTGATCTGTATCTTATCATAAGATACACATTTGATTTTGAAAATCTTTTTACTAGCCTCCCACACAATAAACTTATTGATGTATGCTCAAATGTATATGATTTATACCTAAACACTGATTTAATTGATAAAAATAAATGGCTTGAAATATGCAGAGTTAATATATGTGAAAATTATCTCTTTAATGGATTTGACTACTATAAGCAGGTTTTTGGTATTTCTATGGGATGTAGTTTTTCTAGTGCATTAGCCAATATATCTCTTCATTCATATGAGAGAGACTTAATTAAAAAATGAACTTATATGTGGTTTCCGTTATATTGATGATCTTTTGGCGTTTAATTATGGTAATTTTAAATCCATTTATAACTGCTATCCAGTAGAGCTTAAATTAAACAAAACTAATAACTGAAATGCAACTTTTTAGATATGGAAATTGAAATATTTAATTCAGGAGTCTCTATTGGTATATTTGATAAAAGAAATGAATTTAAATTTAAGGCTATTACACTTTGTAATTTTCATACAAATCTTTATTATGAAATTTTAAAGAATTCTATTTTTTCTCAAATTAATAGAATAAATAGCATTTGTAATAACCATTCAAATTTTGTTAAAGCTTTAGATAATTTAAAGAATATTCTTATAGACAACGGATTCCCAGATTCTTTCATTAATGTTAATAGTTTTTTTCAAATGAGTATAAAAAGTTTTTATTTTTTTTTATTAATAGCCTATTTTAATTTTATTTGTCATAACTGTCTAAATATTAGCCTTTTTTTCTTCTGATTAATTAGTTGGAATTTTTCTTCATAGATGGAGCTAGTTGCTAGCTTCCAGTACTTTTTATTCCCTCTGTCATCTCGCGTCTGGCGTCTCCTGTTTTCATCATAATTTCAGCAGAGAGGGTAAATTATTTTACTCATTCTAATTTCTTTTGGATTTTTATTCAGGATTTTTTGCCTCTTGATTTTTCAAAATGTTTCTCGTTTTGCGGTTGGACAAAATTCAGGCCACAAAGGGTATACTTTTGATTTATAACCTTACCCTTGACAGAAAATTTTGTCCATTTTAGAACTCCTATGGCGAGTGGTCTTTGAAAAAGTTCGTCATTCGGGTTCTTATCCATTCCTTCCATTTTGAATAATCTCTTTTGCATTCTAAATTCTATTTTATGTGCTTTAAATATTAATTGTTGTAATTTTTTGTTGATGCAATCACTTGATGCTGTTGCGTTGAGCACGTAAAAGGTGTATTGTTATCGTTTTTCGTTTAAATCTTCTGTTTCTTATTTATACTTTTTTTACCTTTTAATTTATATTTCTATTATTTGTTTCTGTATTATATTATAAACAGCTGCATGTGCGCCATTCTATATAATACAAAGAGTTTTTAATTAAGTTTTAATTAATTTTTGACTAATTAATTTATAGTTAATATCTTTGTTAAATTTTGTTTATTATAACTGTTATCATAAGAAGCAATGTACCTTGTATCGAATTTTTGTGCTCGGATATCGAATTTGCTGGCGTTCTTCGGTACTGTAAGTAGCTCGAAATTTGTGCGTCCATAAGGATAGGTCAAATTACTAGTTATAATTATTAGATTAAAATGGGATGACAATAGTGCAAATTCACTTTGCTCCACAGTCATGTGGTAAAAGTAACTCTTCTCGCCATCTAACGAATTATTTCACGTTGCCTTATGAAGTGTTTTGACATCACTTTATTTTCCTCGTGAAAGATAACCAGTGTTTTCGAAAGAAAAACTAATCAGGCACATTTGTCTTGTGTCACTTGAGCGTATGTTGATTTCCTTGCTTTAAGGAGATGAAGTCATGTGGTTTTTATCTTGTGCCAAAATAATACTGTTTCTAGTTTTTAGCAAAGCATTGTAAGGTTACCACTTTGGATCTCTGCGGTGGTCAACAGACGAACTCTGTTATCATTATGGTCTATCTAGGGCCAGAATTTACTTTAAGTTATTCTAGTTACTGCAACAAAGAGAGTAGCTAAGGCATATCATTAGACAAGGTAACTTTGAAGGTACAAACCACCGTTGACAGCCATGCATGTGCATACTGGCACGTGCAGTGTGAGGAAACATCATGCAACACTGAAGAAACCAACGCATGATAATAATTATAACTTGAAAATACTTAACAAGATAAAAGTAAAAGTAAGGTAAATGATAATTAAATTAACATGTCGACAACAGGAACAAAAAGCAAAAGAAAGAGAGAGATGACAAATCATGCTTGAGCCTTTATAGCACTAAGCTCTCCACTACGCATGAGCAAGGTAGACAGCGCATGCAGGACAAAGGTGTTGCCACAAGTTAGAATGTTGTTTAAGATACGATGTTGATACATCTTAAAAATAAATTTTTGTTTCAGAGACACTTATTCGGATTTTATTTATTCATTTCATTTTTTATACTAAGGCAAGGTAAAATCCTTTAAAACTTGTGTTTTTGAATGTTTCTTGCTGTGATTCTAAGCCCACTTGGTCAAGCATATCTAGACAATCTCATGAGTCCTTAATTCAAAATAAGGAGAAAGTACGGCATCTGTTGTTGAGCGGATTGCCCCTAGAATAACTAGGTATCAACTGAGGTATAAGTCTGACTGAACTCCAATGTGGTACGTGGAAAATAATATATATAATTACCTGAAAATTTATAAAACTGAAGATTACATCCAGAAGTTATGTAAAAATTCTTCAACAAAATCAAGAGCCGTCCTAATCCAATAATCAGCTGTCAAACATTCTTCGTCCACAATCATCTTCGTCCACCCAGATGTCACTACCAAATGGTTCCTTTCCCTTAAACCATCCTAATTTGAGACAGTCTAAGCTGAATTCTTTCATTTAAAGTGGTTTGCTGCAACCTCAAAATTAGTCAAACCTTTTCCAACTCGCTCCTGAACCTAATTCTAAGCGGCTTCAGCGGTCAGACTTAAAATTCTATTTATTTAAATTTCTGAGGTCTTCGCAGGAACTACTTTTACACCCAGGTTGAGGAAAATTGCATGGGCACTGGCACTGGCACTCAAACGAACATCTAACTCAAGAAAATCCAATATGTGGGGATAGGTTACCTTCCTGGAAGACTTTTAGGGCAGGCAGTCTACCCTTGTGTTTCACTTGGAGGAAAACTCAGAAAACCTACATTCATTCAATACCCAAAAGAGCAGCTCAACCATTGACTTCATTCTGTAGTTAAGAATCCCAACAGGCATCTCGTATTGGTGGTATTGGAGTCAAGGTGAACAAAATTTGCGTTAAATAATGCACAGATTACATCAATTTTGAAAGGTTAACAGGAAAGGTGAGGTTTTACAATGCTTAAGTAGCAACAGATGATGAGTTTTAATATATGCAAAGATGTGATACCTAAGACAAATATAATAATAACATGATATATAACAAAAAGTTATAAATAACAATTCAATTCTGTAACAAATAAATGAGTTTCACATAAATTTTGACTGCGGAAAAGGGAAATTACAAAACTAAAACAAGGCAACAGGAAACACGTAACGACACAAAACCCAAACAAAATCTATTTTCAACACTAAATTTTAGGTGAGATAAAATCCATGCCTAAAACACAAAATTTAATAATCCAAATACTAAAATATAGAGTAAAAAATAAGCGAAATTGCATAGAACTGCCAAATATAAAAATGTATATAAATATAACTTTATAAATAACCCACATCATGATGTTCTACATAGTGAAAAATTCTAAGAAACCTCCAACAGTCAGCTAAACAGCTGAGAGTACTTGTGTAGCTAAACCTCACCTCGGTCTATCAGTTTTTAAACAATGCGTTAAATAGTCCAGTGAACAAAGGCCAAAAATCGACGAATAGAATAAAAAATGCTGTAGTTTTGCAATTTAGCACAGTTGTTGGGGGTAGTATCCTAAACGACCTACTAAAAGTTCCAGCTGGTGGGGAATGCGCGGGGGTTGCGGTGGGTCTTAAGTTTAGTTTCGAGATAATTAAGAAAAACTGAGAAATCCCCCCCTTTCAACCACCCCCTGTATCCCCTGCGCACCTTCCACCGGCGAGGACTTTTAGTATGTCGTTTAGGGCACTGCCCCCAACAACTGTGCCGATTTTCAAAACTACAGCATTTTTTAAATTTACAATTCGTTGACTGCACTACGAATAGAAGGAAACTTCTGAAGGGGAACGGATGTGAAGGGAACATAATTGTTCATCAAATGGGTTTGTCACCCCCCCTCCCCGCACCGACACGTACAATACTACCCTTGTATAATTATTATATAGGAATGAGGTTTTTATGAGGGGGGGGGGGGGTTATTCCCCTTTTTAAAGATTTTTTACCATTAAAAAAAGGATTTTTAGAAATATTAACTTTTAAATCCCCCTGTATCTTCTAAATTATTAATGCTACAAAAAAAAAAAAAAACCGGATTTTTTTTTGTAGGAAATTTCATGTAATTTCATTTTGTTATCGAGTGTTTTGCGATAGAACTCATAGTTTTGGAGATATTTTAGAAAAACTGACAACGCCCCCTTTAACCCCCCTGTACCCCGCGCACCCCCACCGGCGGGGACTTTTAGTATGTCGTTTAGGACACTCCCTGCAATAACTGTGCCAAATTTCAAAACTACACCATTCTTTTTTTCTATTTTTCCTTCATTGACTGGACGATAAAGCACAACCAGAGGAAAGAATCCTTAACCTTGATGGACTGGACTATAAAGCACAGCAAGAGGAAAGAATGCTTAACCTTCATTCCCTATTTCTTGTTCCTCAGCAATGACATGTTTTAACCCATCAGGTCAACGGTAGGCTTAATTATTTCTGTCATGGTTCATTATGACTTTGTACCTTCAAATAAAGTTCTTTATTCTATAGAAGAAAAATTCTAATGTAAAATATACAGCTGCGCGTGTTCTTAAATCCATTTTAAAAATGAAATTGTTTGTGCTATTCCGGTGCAAGTTAAACACCGTGTCGATTTTTCCCTTTTTCTTATTACCATTTTCCGGAAATATCTCATTTTTTTTCGTTAGCATATGCAAACTAGGTAATCAGAATGCGCAAAGAAGTGTGAAAAAAACAAAAGTGTTCTTTTTTTGATTTTTTGAACGTGATGTAAATATGAAACTCTTTGTTACATTAGTCAGATTGTTATGAAGCATGAATATTTTATGACGCGAACCATTCTAAAGCAATTTTCATAAATATATTTAAGAATTTCACATACATTTCTTACTTACTGTCAGAAATGGTAGTTTTCTAAGATGAAAGAAGCTCGTAAGAATGTTTTTTACATAAAAAAACTGGGGGAATTTCTCGCTTTTAGAAAGAGTTTTTATCTCATTTAATATTTTCTTGTTAGGGACGGCATTCCTCAGAAAACTGGTGTTTTGTTGAGTTCGTTATACTGACGTTAGAATTTTTTCATCCTTCATCAGATTACAAAGTATACAAAATAAAAAAATTGTTATCGTCAAAAAATTCGACATCGTAATTTTGATAAATATCCACGTTTGACAACTCTCCGAATTCCCCCTCCCCCCAAAAAAACTTTTTTGGAATTACGTCTCACTGTTTGTTGGTTGGTGATCGCGATAACCCAAAAACACAATAAGCTGACTGGATGAAATTTGGTATGCAGTCTTTACACCAAAATTGTATAGATGTTTTTTTTTCAGATTATGAGAGAAGAAAAATGAGGACAGACAGACTTCCAGTAGACGGAAATCTACGAGAAGTCTATCTCTCAATTCGGTATATCTTCTAATTGCTAAAATTGTATATCAGTACCACATCGCCTTTAGCACAAAGATATTTACACTATTGTGCGATAGCGGTTCCTAACCTTTTTGATTGTGCCTACCACTTGTTGTGTAAAAAAATATTTGAAGACCACTAACTAAATATACAAGCAAAATATCCCCAGTAGCACAGAAATTTCATATAATATTTGCACAATGTTATATAATACTATGAACACCGAATACCGTTACAAAGTATTGTATTGTATGTATCAGTATTTCCGAGATACTAAATTTTCACAAATAATATAAAGACAATGCTTTTTATAAACATCTTCATTTTAACGCAAGATATCACTCGATTGGAGGTTTTATTTCAAAAAACTCCACTGGAACAATTATTCTTTACGATGCTGAATATTATATCATACTATACAATGCAATGCATACAATATTTAATTTCTGCATTCATCAGTGTTATTCAATAATTTAAGGTGAAGTTATTCTAACAGTCGACAGATGGCAGCACAATACCGTAACACTATATTAATCAATACTGAATAATATGTCCGAAAAATATTTTATAAAATGTTCATTTGAATAATAATGTTTACACAATCATTTTGTTTTACTGTATATAAAAGGCCAACGGGATTCAGCTAATGAAGTTAACCATAAAACAGCTCTCACATATGGATTATCTATTGTTCTGTAAAAAAAAATTGAGTGTTTTTCTCATCGTAAAAATATGCACGTGGTTTATTGTTGCGAATTTTGTATTTGATTGTCAATCAATACTGTTATTATAAATATTAAAAGCGTCGCGTAATACTTTGAAAGAGGAATAAATAAATTTCAAAATTATTTGAAAACCTTTCAAACATATTATTATAATTACTTTTAAACCTTATTACCTTAATTTATTAAATTAGCAAACTTAGATATGAGAGCTGAAATTGCTTCCTCTTTGACTTCTAATTTCATTTTGAACTCGAAATTGTAACGATAAAAGATAATTTAATTAAAAAGATTACTCGTATGAATTGTTAATGTGCATAAAATTTCGTAGAGATCTAAACTCTGTAATTAAATTTTATTATCATCATTTACGCGTTCTGATACTAGTCTAGCTGGTCTCATGGTAAGGTGCCTGGTTGGTATGCAGAAGGTGACGGGTTCAAAGCTCTCTGTAAGTAGAGGGGTTCAAAAAATCGCGAAGTGTTACCCAGGAGTTTAGTTAATTGGAATTAAGTGATTAATGTTTTTTCATGCTTCAAAAATGTATTTTTAAATTATTCACTATATTTTTATATTATGCAATATTATATAATATTATTCAGTATAGTACTATATTATTTAATATGGTATAATATTATGCAGTATTATATGACATTATCCAACATTATGAAACAACCAACATTATTATACAAGGGTAAAAACAGTCCAACAAGCAGGTAATGGAGAACGACGAAAATTCCGGAAAATACGAAGCGCAGATACTGAAAAAGTCTTACGTTCTACACTGTTTCAATATTGGGAAAAAGTTTGTACAATATTACTTTTTCGAATTTTATGATATTAGACAATAATGTGTACTACCTGGGATAAAAATACATATATTTTTATATATATTACATGCACTTATATGTCAGTAGTTAGTAAAACCTACTGTCAAAGGATTAAAAATTTATTGTTCTATAAAGAAAAAAACGAGTGAAGACTCTTGAAGATCCCGTGACTGCGTTCTGCGGCCCACTAATATCGGAAGCCCACAAGTGTGCCGCGACCCATGGGTTGGGAACCGCTGTTGTACGATATTCAACAATATTCGCAATATTGTATAATATGGGCAATATCATATAATATTATTTAATATTATATAATATTATTTAATATTATATAATATTATTTAATATTATATAATATTATTTAATATTGTAGAATATCACATAATATTATATAATATTGTACAATATTATATAATATTATGCGATATTCTACAATACTACGAACAATATTGTACAATAATGTGCAACATGGTGTGCTACCTGGGATTTTGGGCTAAACCCGCCTGTTTAGGTTTAGATGCGTCTTGCCGGAGTCAAAGGCAACTCGGCTGGTTGCTTTTCTTTCTTCTTTGACATAACATACTCACAGGATCTAGGACAGGAACAGATCGCATTGATTGCCGCTTATAACGATCGTGCAGTGATCATACAGTATAGAATAATAACTAATACAACACACTAACAACACAATAACAAATCTCGTCTCATGGAACCTGATTTTAAGTCAATCAGGCACAAGTGTACAATAAACGAGGGGAGGAGCAAAGACATATACCGCCATCTGTAGGAATGTTCAAGAATAAGTATTTAACCTTAAAAATACAAATTTCCTAAAAACCCAAAATACACAAACACAGTCAATGAAATGGCTGTCTTTTTCATTTTCTCTATTAGTGCGAATGTGAACGCGAAAGCTAGAAAAAATGCAACAAGCTAGATGGATGAATATGAATTTTTGGAATCTGATATTGGCTTAAGTTTGTCAACGACTGTTTCTTTGTCTTTCCATGAGTATGTGACCATGATATCTCAACGAAGCAGAAACTTGATAAATAAAAATTTTATTTCCTTGAAACCAAAATTGTATGTCTACATCAAATTATGGATAAAATCGGCCAAAGGGAGGGGGTCGAAAATGTATACTCGCTTTTCTTCATTATATATCGAAGCTTAATATAAAATGCACCTGTTTTGTGTAATTATACGAGAAATTCGGGATGAGAACACTGCCACTGATTAAATTTAAAGCTGTTTTAGCTAAAAATATCAAAACTACAATGAATTTCCTTCAGGCAAGAATATCCCATTTTGCTACGAAATAACTCAGTTAAGCTAAAATTTTCGTTTGAGCAAGAAACTTTTCAAATGGTTTTAAAAACAACTACTTTTTGTGAATGTTACGCAAAACCTTTTAGAACAATGGAAGTAAAATGTTATTTATATTCTTTCTTAAACAAAAACTTTGTAACTCGTTTCTGTTATTTTTTTACCACGAAACACAAGAATAATGAAATTAATTAAAAATGAATCCTACTCATATGGCAAACGTAACGGACATTTTATCTAATATCTCACTGCACGTTGCGTTTCTACTTTTATCTCTTACAAGATTTAAAATTTATTTCGAAATTTAATTGGCGAGAATTATTCGGCAGTAGTCGCCTATGGCGACCATCTTGTTCGCCGGGAATATAATTTCGATTGAATCTCTTATGCATAATTTGATATTGTTACGCAAATCGTTCCGTGTGTGTAGGGTAAAAACAGTCCAACAAGCAGGTAATGGAGAACGACGAAAATTCCGGAAAATACGAAGCGCAGATAACAGGAAAAACATCACTTGCACAAATTATCAATAGAAACAGATAGTAATTCACTAATAATAACAGCAACAGCACTTTCAATACTCTTCAGCGTCTAACAGCTTACTAGCTCACACTGCTGATAAAACTCCAAAGAGAAATTCCAAAGGCGTTCGCAATCGATAAAACACGTTCTCAGTCGTCCAGTACCTCTGAGTATTTATAACAGGATGTGGCGTCACATGGAATCATCTAGTACATTCTGTATATCTTTGTTCCTAAGAGAGATATCGAGAAAATTCTAGTATTTTTGAGGACCTTCATTTTTTCTCCAAAGTCTTCACATTTGCTGCCAAGTCACGAAAATAGTCGCCAAGTTTGTCATCAAGGTCGGGGATTGGTGGCATGACCTGCCTCGATAGTTAGTAAGAATATCTGTAATCTCTTTTTCCAACCCTAAAGTCATTTTAAATTGTGGTAGACAGTTAACTCATGCTCTTTTAGTGGCTTTGCACTTGTCTTGTTCTTTGTCCTCATGAGAGTCCCTAATGAAGTCCAATAGCTGTCTGTGTCATGTAGCATGTAATTTCATCCTGTCGGTGCCAACTTCACTTTCTTGTTCCTCATGCAAAATACGCATTTGATTTCAACATTAAAACGGCGCGGTACATTTTACATCCAGCAGCATGCTAACTGAATTAAAACATGCTGATAAAAAGAATGAAAACATTTTTCGGCAGACTGGATGTTATTTATTAATATACTAAATATCTTAAAGGACTCTTTTACAGAATTCCCAGAAAAATTTATGAAATCAAAAGCAAAGTAAATTTTTTAGCTTTCAACAGTGGAAGAGAACCACGCAGTTAAATATTTGTTTAAACAATGGAAACGGTTTGAATTTCATTGCAACAAAGAAAAGTATTGTTGTAAATTTTGCCTAAAAATATTTTTAAAAATTTATTAAAATTAGAGAAAAACTTTACAGCAACTTAATTGATATCATTGAAAAGTAATTTTTTGAATTTTTGGATGGTGCAAAAATTAATTTTGTGCTGTAATATTTTTCGGAAGTTATTAACCACTTAACTGTTTTATTTTCTCTACTGTCTAATTAGATGACACTTTCGAATTAGGAATGTGTTGTCGTCTTGATTCAATTAAGAGTCCATAGAACAATGGAGATGTTAATGAGTTACTCTTCATTTTTTGTATGGAATTATAATGTCTACGAATGACGTAATTTCAGACTATAAGAGTAAAAACGCCATAATTCGATGCATGAGTAAACTCGGGCTAAACAGTTAAGTGGTTAAGCAAAAACGGCAAAATTTAGCTTAATTTTTAATTACAATATGAAAAAAGTGGCTTCGAGGTGCACATTTCCACCCTCCAAATTATTCCACCAAATTTCATAGCTCTAGGTCCAGCGGTCTGCCCTGTAGAGCGCCAACACACTGACACACATTCTCCTTTATTATTAAAAGAGATAGAGAGCTACGTAGTAACCCTTTCTGTTTTGAACTGTTGCCACATATGCAATGAAGCAGGGCGTTTGCTTGTCTTTTTTATTAAATGAAAATCTTTATGTCTTTAATAATGAAAAGTTTAGTAGAAGCTTAATTTATTTCATTATTGAAAATTTATCATCTAAATTGTTTTAATGTTTTTTTCCGTAAACGGATAGACAATAAATAGTTTCAAGCTTTTTCACAAAGGAGCTTGGATAGTAAATGGATATTAAATTCTTAAATTGCAGAAGTAACTCTAGTTAAATAACAAGAAAATAGTATGAAGTGCTGGTGAAAGCAGATACATGATTAGATGTGTTTAAGTTATGATTGAAATTAATTCTAACGTAATTTGATAAGCTGTGTTGTGTTCTATGTTTCAAGGCATATTTAGGCAACATAACTTAATTCTTTTGGTTAGATTTACACGAATGCGTTATTCACCTTTTCCAGTCAAGAAATGAAGAGGTTTTATTCAGTGATTATTTTTCACCTTGCAATATGTCTCACCATTGAAGGAGCAGAATATGTAGAAGCGCCGTTTCAAAAATACGGCGTCATACTGACTCAAAAAACGCCTAGAAATTTTTCTAGTGAAATTTTCCCTATGGTAATGTTCGGTGAAAAATTCCTGTGTGATCTGCCAAGTGAAGAAGAAATACTATTTGCGCGAAATATCATCTACCCAGACATCAGTGTGTTAACTGAAAGAATCAATGCTATGCCATGCATTTTATTTAGACAATCACGATGGACTTTTCTCGTATGCCCACACATCATCTACCGAATTCACAACCGCAATTTTACTCGTAATATCCTGGGCATACGTTATACTGATAATTACAAGGAAAAGAACTTAGAAGGATTTTGGGGTAAAGGCAAGCAAACCTTTTTTATGCGCCATTTCATAGGCAAGAAGATTTGTGGCACATCTAACGAAGATATCCAAACGATTGTCTGGTACTTCTGCAGACAATCTAAAGAAGAAGATGTGTTTTTCTTGCAACAAATCTCATCATGCAAGTATGAAATTCGCATCTTTACCCCTCGAGTTTGCTCTGGATTCAATTTTGAAAGCGCAACCGGTCACCAACTTCACTGTTATGCGGGAAAGGATGCCATGGCGTTGGTTCTGGCGAATGAAGATCGTATAGAATCGCCAAGGTACAGCTTAAGCTCTGATTTCTTAGATTCGCCAAAAGGTTTCAAAGGCGATGCTTTCTTCGTGGTGAATGCTAATATCAGGTTAAACTCAGAGTCTAATTACGAAAAAGCGTCAGGCTTAAATGTGGAAGAAATTTGTGAGAAGAAATCTGCGTATAGAGCAGATGAAATAATGAGTGCTTCCATGGGTGTGCCATTTAACTTCAGTGAAGATTCTCAAAATGAATCAGGAGATGTGGAATTGATTTTGAAAGCAATGCGTTTCTTATATCCGGATAGATTTTATAAAAGGGAAGATTTTAGTTTATATGCTTTGAACAACATTATTGAAAACGTGAAGAAAATGATACCTACTTGGATAAAGGATAAAAAGAAGAAACGTAACTCAAGAATGAATGAATAAGACTGTATTGTTCAGAACTCTGGTTCTTTTCGCTTAGTTCGGCAGCAGCTAAGATGCAAACCAAATGCACATTTACAGCTTTCGAGACGCATTCCACCAGGCACGGAATTCTACTAGATTTTTTTTTCTTCAACTAAACATATTGCAAATCAAAAAATTTCCTTAGGATACCTAAAAAATAAAGAAATGGTTAACTGACTTCAAACTGTATTAAGTAATGGGTTTTGTCTATTCTGAAAACTCAATATATTCGTCATTTCAAAACGCAGAATTGTCATATTCTTATCAGAAGGTTACTATTCGATTAGTGGAGACCCAGACAGAAATCTGCCAAGTATTTGCGATAATTCACATTACCAAATTTCAACGATGTATATTGGTACTCAAGGAATATCGCGAACATTGAAGCTTGGCGACAAATGGGACCCCACTAACAGAATAGTGCCGGTTAAAATAAATAATTATGGCTTGAATGCATCTAAAAATTTACTCGTAGACAGAGCTCATTGAACCGGAGAAAAGTGAAAAAAAATATGATCGATTAAAAGAATTAAATTTTATCATATTTTTAGGGTTGAAATCTAGAAGTTGGTACACACTCTTAAAATGGAGCCAAGTCGCCAAAGCTAATACAGGTAATATCTGCATGTAGCTTTGGCGTTTTGGCTCCAATGATTCGCAGCGGTCAACGTCTTGCTTTGGTGATTTAGCAGCGTTTTAAGAGTGTGTATCAACTTCTAGATTTCAACCATTTTTAGTAGTTAAATAGCAACTGTAAAATCCTAATTTGAAATTAGTCAATCGATAATCGCTACCAATTTACGGCGAATGTTACACGAACAGTCATTTCAATTTGTTGCTATGCGTTGGCATATCTTGGGAGATTTAGCATGCCCTGGCGTAGTTCCCAAGCTTCTGTTAGATTCGCCAAGATCTCGCCAAGTTGTTGTAGAAATGTTTTTGTAGCAAACTTTGAGCTATATCTGCTCATGGGAAGAAAACCCGAAACACATAGTTGGTTTTTTTTTAAATAAATTGTAAAAAAGTCCATTAAATTTATTTTATTTTAAATGGGTTATATATGGGATCTGCAGAGACAAAGGCCGTGATCCCCTAATTCCAAGAAGAAACAAATAGTAGATGATGAATAATTTTAGATTTTGAAATTCAACATGTAATAGATGCTTATTTATCACAACCTCTAGGAAAAATCTTCGTTTGGTGTAATGATTTGGTTGTCCAGATGCTCGATCTGTGGATCACATATTTTATACAATTAAGAAGATTGTGATCAATATCGTTTTTTCATTGCAGATGATACATGAGGAAATATTAAGAACAGTATATGTATAGGCGATGGAAACATAATTATTCGGGTTAGAAAGCTTGTGACAGTTCATTTTTATGATTTCAAATTTTAAAAAGTTATTTTCTTCTTTTAGTTTTTATTTCTGGCTCACTTTAGATTACCAAACTCAATTAATTTGATTTCTTTTCTATGGCGTTCTTCCAATTTTCTTTTTAAGTCTTCGCTTTCGTACTAGTTTTCATTAAATCAAACAGCAATGAATTTACACTAATCATCAAGGGGAAGTTACCCACATAAAGTTTCTCTCAATTAAACATGTCTTTTTCGAACTATCAAATGAAAAAAAATTTAAGTTAACTTTTCATAATTATCAATTTTTATTTTAAATGAGTTAAATTTTATATTTCTTTGTCAATGTCATTAATAATATTTTTTATTATAAAGTTCTAAAACTTCAGCATAGCTTTTATTCCAAGACAAAATTCTTTTCAGCCAATCCTTATTTTTGTCTCCAAACACTAAAATTAAAATCCTTAAGTTCTACCTTTCGAACAAAATAAAAGAATGAACTATCCGCTTTGCTCTCAATTCCAGTGAGAACATACCACGAAAAGTTGCGGCTTTTTCTTGTCTTAGCGTCTTACAATGGAACAAAAAGAACACTTTCCCCCATAAGTATACTTCTGTTTTATTCAATAATATAGAAATATTTTATTAGAACAAAATTTCATCCCTGTTTACTCAAAGCATAAGGACACCAGGTTTTGTATTTTTGCTCAAAAAAGAGCGACTTATTTCTCGCAGTTTCTCCCAAAGGTACGTCATAGAACAATATTTTTCTTGTGAAAAAAAGCACTGTGTTAACTTCTCTGGCAAGTACAAAAAACTTTGTTACAAAAATTAGATTCTGAACTGGCTTGAGCACGCCGTCATAAAATAAAATACGTCTTAGAGTTCTATAAATGAAAAGTTTCCAGAGAAAATAAAGAAAGAAAGTCCAAACGATTTTTATTAAAGAAAATTGTTTCATGTTTTTATTTCACGTGGCATCGCTTTTGCTTCCCTGTTAGTATAAGGATTTAAAGGTGAAATGTTTTCAAAAAAAGTCGTAGAAATATGAGTCAAGACTTTAGAAAAACATTATTTTATTTATAAACAATGATAAATAAATCGTAGTCTCATTTTTACCTACTGAAGACTGTTTTGATACGAATTAAACAGAATTTATATGAAAAATATACGTCGTTTTCTTATTATTACTATTTGAAAATGTACACTCATTTAAACTTGCGATTTTGACTTACTGATTAATAAGAACGAATTTCAATATAATGTCAATCTGATGTAAAATTTCCAGTTGTTAATTTCTCCCATTTTATAAGTGAGATCACATATAGTTTTTAAAACTTACTCAGTAACGCCAAATTTACATTAGGTTAGCTCTGGGCTCAGAAAAAAGTGGATTCACATCATATAGTATCTTTTCAAATTTATTCGTGACCTTGGAGATTAAAATATAATTTTTAATGCTTAAATTTGCTAGAATTCTATTCAGATTTGCATAAAGTTTTACAAACAACTAGGGGGCTGCGCCCCCTGCTCGCTTTCTCTCGCTAACGCCCGAAACTGCTTACGAGTTCCATTCGGATCGCTTCGCTCGCTCATTGAATACTAAAGTACTTTAGTCTAGGTATGATTATTAGTATCACAGAAAGAATTTTTACTCTGCCTTTATAATGTACCAACAATATACAACATAAACAACCTGGAAAACACTTGATTTACATGCATTTAAAGGGGGAATCACTGTTGGAGATATATTAATTTCATTTTGCAAAAGTGTGCAGTTTTATCATTCACCATAAGCAG
>BGPR01007703.1:39750-55928 GCA_013235015.1 Araneus ventricosus
TTCAAAGTGCATTTTAGATGAAATCCAGCATTTTTGAACCACTTTTCATAAAATCCTTTATGAAACAACATATATAGAAAAGGCATTTTAATTCTACGCTTTTGAATGAAAATCGTCTGATATGTAAATTTTTGAAATAATTTAATAAACGCTGTTCTTTCGTTATTATTTATCGTTGATTACGTTCTAAGTTTAGAAAAGAGAAAAGAAAAATTCATTCTTTCTGTTAACATTAAGTGAAATTTTACAAAAAATCGTTTATTCCCTACAGATATTGGAATTGGAAATCCTGACTTAAGTAATTTTAAAAAAGTTTCTATGGCAACGAGAATAATTATACCCGCTTATTAAGAAAAAGATGCAAAACTTCCTGAACCAACAAGTTGTTTAATTGCATGCTTGGCTCGGTTCAGTAAAAGAAAATAAAACTCGTGGTTCGGAAAATGAATAAATTTACGGTTGTTGAATTTAAATTGGAGTTATCTCCTCAAAAGTGATATTGACTGTGCGTTCATCCCTAGTCTTATTTTCTCTTTAAACTTTTCGAACATGCATAATTTAACAGTAATTGACAACACAGCCATAGCTACCTCTCATTTAACAAAAGAAACGAAAATGCGTTGCTTAGCAGAATATGGTTAAAATTCAAATTCTCCTTTCTGTTAGACATTTGAAGAAGGAAAATATTTCATTGCATTTTCAATTTTAATTTTAATTCATTCTTTTCCCGCTTATTTTTTGTTTTCAATTGAAAATGTTTCATATATTTTGTTCTTTTCTTAATGATTAATGGAATCGTTTCGCGTGACATCACAGTAACATGGCAAAGATAACGAAGAATGTTTTCTAACCTCTAACCGTAGATGATTCTTTTATGTTGTGCTATGACGTCATGATCTTTTTCCTAGATGTACAATGGATTTGAAACTTCAACAAGGCGGCACGTATAATGTTTAGGACGTGAGCGCGAATTGGCTCCATTTGAACAAAAACTGAACTATACCTTATTCATCGTTTATTTTTAGATTCTTACATCGTTCTGCATAGATTTTTCTTTTCTTGAAAAAGAATTCTACTTCAACAGAACATGATTTTATAATATTATAAAAAAATTATCAAAGTATTTCTTATTTACAACCACAATGCATTCATCCATTATCTGGACCACAAAGGAGTTATACTCTGGCTAGCCTTAGCCTGCGGATCAAACATGAAGGACCCAGCCCGCACGACAAAAATCGGGCACTGTGGAACCCCATTACCAGCCGGTCAAGCGACAACATCTCAGATGGAGGTACGATCAATCATCGGGAGGGGGTAATTCAACCCTACATCTTAATATACCCCCATCGGGAAGCGAGACTTTTACGTTTTCATCTCCATATTTGAGATGCCCCTTAAGTGGGAATATTCTATATCTGTACATCAGAAGTAAACTATACAAAATAGCAATTTTAGAATTTTATAGCCGAAAGAAGTTTCATAACGCAATGTATTGCAATGATTCCTTGTTGATTCCTTGAGCGCAGTTATTAGGTAGAGTCCCTATAGGAAGTCTACCTATTGCAATGGTTCTCATGACACGACTTCCGGAAAATTTCAGCCGATCTGCACCGATCATGACCCCTAGAACCCAAAAACACCCTTCGTTCATATATATATATAGGGTGCCCGCTAAAGTCCGTTGTCACCCCAATGATTTCTGAACGGCTAGAGCTATAGTCATAAAAGTGGGGTCTAGTTATAGTAAAGTTGCCATGCGCTTCGCAAGGAAACTGCTTACAGTGCCACCTGGCGGCAAAATTCGAAGTTAGCGTTCTTATCTCAAAAACGGTACCATATACGGGGGAAAAAGTCAATTACAAAGTTGTTCAGCATCATCGATTTAGTAAGAGAAGATACCTTCCGTACAGTAATGGTAAAAATAGAAGGCGTTAAATTCATATTTGTTTGGTTCGCAACTCCTAAAATTGTAATGCGACATAACGCGTAAGAAAAGAGAAAACGGCACACTCCAGAGCATCCCTTATCGTGGTACAGTGTTAGCGCGCATGATTACAATACGAGAGGACACCGGTCAAGTGTCCAACAGTACATTCGGGACACATTCCAGCAACAAGTAATCGGGTATGGTGGTTGCGTAGAATGGCCTCCACCTTCACCTGACCTGAGCCCATTGGACTTTTTTCTGTGGGGATACATCAAACAGCGAGTGTATGCAACCCCTCTACCAACATTTCAGGAACTTTGAAACCGTATTACGGATGCTTGTGCCAGCGTATCACCTGCCATGTTGTACAATGTGCAGCGGGAAGTGCAGTCCCACGTCCAGATGTGTATTGTTGCTGAAGGACACCATTTTGAGCATGGCAGATAGATGAGCCTCATTTCCGGCAAGTGCAATTTTGTTCAACGCGATCAAAAAAATGTGCGTTTTGTGCTTTTCATTTGTATCATTTTTGAGCGCAAGTTGTTTTTTTGTAATAAATCGATGATGCTGAACAACTTTGTAATTGACTTTTTTACGTATTTCGTACCGTTTTTGAGATAAGAACGCTAACTCCGAATTTTGCCTCCAGGTGGCGCTGTAAGCGGTTTCTTTGTGTAGCGCATGGCATCTTTACTATGCCTAGACCCCACTTTTATGACTATAGCTCTTGCCGTTGAGAAATTATTGAGGTGACAACGGACTTTAGCGGGCACCCTATATATATATATATATATATATATATATATATATATATATATATATATATATATACATATCAAAACAAACAAAAGACAAAAATTCAAAAACATACAAGAAACAAAGGACAAAAAAAAGAAGACAAAAATTTAATAAATTAAAAAATATCATGGCGAGCCGCTCGTCAGGAAGAGAAGTCATCCTATGATATTAATAAGTGCTTTTTTCTGCTAATGACATACGTAAAAACGTATAAATTTTGTTGCTATCCCCTCAAAAAGCACAAGACAATTGAAAATGGAAAAATTCTGGAATAAAAGACAAATACAATGAAAATGATTTAAAAATCGAAATCGAAAGCATATATATATATATATATATATATATCATTTTTCAAATTGCTTATTGCTTTACTAGTTTCTGAATTACTTACATATATGGCGCCAGGATTTTTAAAATCAAAAACTCCTTAAAAACAATATTGGATTCTAAATATTCAAATAGTTTATTTTATAAAAATTTCATTTTCTCATTATTCCTTTACAATTGAAAATAGAAAGAAAATTCAAATTAGGCGAATTACTGCCTTATCATAAAGAACAATTTTTGAACTTAAGCTTTTCGATAGCTGCAATTGCTTAGAAGTTATGAACTGAAAAGTGATTTTCCTTCCCTTCCCCTCCCCTCCCTCTAACTTAAAATGTCTTTCAACCTACGCATGTTACCCCTCGTTGAGAAGCTCTCGTCATTTTCAGTCTCTTCCACTCTCTTTCATTCTTTCTGCTCAAATCTTTATGACAATAAAGGACAAAATTTTCTTTTCCGTATATCTCCGGACTAAAGGAAATCTTTACCTTCCGGCTTGCCGACGGGAATTTTTGTTGTTGTTGTTGTTTTCGACTTACAGTCACGACATTTTGCCCATCCGAACATGCGATCGGATAATGCGAGCGATAAAAGCATAAAAATCAACAGAAATGGACTCAACCTTTTATTTCCCGACTGTACTTAAAAGCACTACTTTAATCACTCTTATATCTTCGTAATTTGACCGTTCTTCCTGCCAGTATTCACATGAACACGAACAATATAGTTTCGACAGCAAGCAGTAGATTGCGGCTGAAGGCAGGAATTAAAAAGTTTTAATTATCAATTAAATTAATTAAGCTATTTTAATTAATTAAAAAGTTTTACCCACTTCCCTGGGGTTATTCTGCACCAAAAGTTATCTAATGATGCCAATATAAAATTGAAAAGTTGCTGGCAAGTTAATTCGGTA
The DNA here is from genome assembly GCA_013235015.1 of Araneus ventricosus. Taxonomy (NCBI): domain Eukaryota; kingdom Metazoa; phylum Arthropoda; class Arachnida; order Araneae; family Araneidae; genus Araneus; species Araneus ventricosus. Next base: position 43,716 of record BGPR01007703.1, read on the forward strand.
AATAAATGGTTAAGATAGTTTACCTCTGAGGTACAGATCTATTATTTCCGTCTTCAACATCCCTTTTTCTCAACTAATACAAAGCCTAAAGCTATAAGATATTAGTGGATATTTCAAGATTTTTGACATAACATATGCAATTTAAGTTGAAGCACATTGTTGGTTTAAAATTTGTGTTAAAATAAAAATTAAAACATCATAGACTTTGTGACATTATAGATTTCAGCTCCCTCAAACTTATAGCCTTTTCAAGAGTCACTAAATTTAGCAATATTTTTGTATCCATTTCGGAAAATTACAAAAAAAATTAAGACGATGGCATTCTGACATCAAGTATTTTATAGAAAGAGCTATTACTGTATATCTAGAGCTACTACTAATATCAATAACTGTCTTTGCTATTTTGTGTATACAGATTCACTGAATATTTTATTTCAGAAACCTAGTAAAAGAGTAAATCCTTAGTGTGTGTGGGGGGGGTTGATTGTGGTAAAGTTTCGAGCAGATTTACTAGTATATAACAAAGTCGAAGTAATTAGCAGTTAATAGATTGTAACATCATATTTATTTATTTATTTCATAGAAGTATATATTTATTATTTAAAGAAGTAATTTTTATAATAGAAACTCTTTATGCTCATAAATTCAAACAATTCAATTAACAACAAAGAATGGCAATTTTCTCTTAGCACGACAGCACCAAAATACAAATAATTTAGGTAATAAAAGTTGGCTAAAACCTGCACGTTCTCCGGCGTAAATGTTGCTGCACTTATTAGAGAATAGACAGACATTTTAGTGACCGTTGTCTTTGGCCTGCAACATTTAAGCTTGGCGACATTTCTGGCGAGGTAACCAAAAATGTTTTTCATTTTTAATGTATGGTCTTATAAAATGAGAAACTCCTTTAATAACACGACGCACAAACAACTCGTCAATTAAATATAAATTCAGTACTTTTTTGTAATGTTGTTAAAAACAAATAAATTAGTTTTGCAAATAACGAAATATTCATTTCAAATATAAATGAATGCTTTGATATCTGCAGATTTGAAAAGACAACACATTACAAAAATCAAATTTTTTTATTACAAAAGACTTTAATTCTTGGCAAGGGGAGTCTTAAAAGGGATTTTATGTTATGTTTTGAAAACTGAACATTCTTACTGCCAACAATAATAAAGATTAATCACAAATTTTTTCTAATAAAATCAAATTTGAGCGATATAATAGTTGATTTAATGACATCAGTGATAATGTTAATCAAAAATGAAACTGAATTAAAGAAGCTTTTTGAGACGATGATTTTTTTTTACCTTTCATTCCTTCGAATTGAAATTTTTAAGAGTAAAAACATGTTCTTCCGAAATTGCCCATAATTAGCTTAAAGGAATATGAAACACATTTTTTTACGTACGCTAATATTTAAATTTGTTCTTTAGTTATTAAACAAGAAGCAGTACTTCTGTAGTTCATTTTCGAATGATTTATAATTCGATTACGAATAAGAGGTTACGAATGTTAAAATTCAATCTCTGATAAAGGAAGTAATTTAGAAAACGATAAATTTTTTTACAAGAATTTTTTTAATGTAACTAATTTTGCAGACGATAAAATACTTTTGCGGTGATTTTTTTTCTTTTTTTAATTTAGAAGCCAAAAATGTATAATTATCTAAAAAGAAAAATTAATTTGAAAATCGGAAGAAAAAAATCATGTTCATTTTTACTGTCTATTCCAATTATTAGAAAGGGAAGAAATGTGCAGTTTAAAGCAATTTAGATACAACCGAATTTTATAACGGAATTTCAATTTATCAGATACAAAGAAAAAAGATTAAAAAGGGTTAATGAAAAGGATGATTAACTGCTCTATGCTGCTGACAGTAATTGGACCTCTTGAATACAGCATTTCTTTTTACCTAGACTCCAGAACAATCTAAAATTAATTGCTCTTTGAAATATTGCTGCTTCTTTTAATAAAATATTTAAGCTCCGCATTCTCAGTTTAAAACATTTTTCATTTTAGAAAATAGTATAGCCCTGAGAATCTGCAACGTTTTAGAATTTAATTATGGATCGGCCTATGATATCTATTCTAAAGCCTTGATCCGACTATTTTTCACTAGATTTGACACAGAGCTTAAAAAATCCGTAAAAAGGATCTAATTACAAAATGGCATTTTTCGGCTTCCGTCGTTAGAATTATAAATTTATCATTGAAAAATGGACACAAATGGATATTTAAGTATTTTACCAATTTTATTTGTCTTAATTTTGAAAGTGTCGCAAAAATGGTATTCATATTACTTTAGAAGTCTCAAATTTCAGTGAGATATAGCAGAATTTATGTCATCAAATGAAAAGGAAAGATATCGATTTTGCTTTCTTTCTCTTTTAAGTATAGATATTTTTTCAACCCAAGCAGTTTGGTTGTTTCCGATATATAAATGGTTTATAATGATTTTAAATAACCTGATATTTTGATTACTTTTATCATTCTTTTGAGGATTTATCTATAAAAGTGAAATTTCACACACTTTCAGCAGTTATATCCGAAATGCTATTTCGTTCACAAAATGCAATTCTTTATATAATTTATGGTATGCTTCCTCGAATTTCGATTTTTATTCCATTCTATAGATATTCCAATATTATTTTTATGCCATATTCTACGAGGGTTGTTCGATAAGTCCATATTAAGCCTGATAAACGACGCCACTAGACCTTATCGAGATTATTTTTAGGCTAGTCTCATTAAGATATATTTATTAGGCTGTGTTTGACACCTATTTGAATCGATTATGTACTGTGATTTCTGAAAGACGGATGAGAAAGAATTTCGCGTAGGGATGAAACATTATTTTCGGAAGAGGAAAACGACTCAGAAAAACAAGGATAAGCTTAATAAACTTTATGGTGACTTTGTACATATGATTCCAACACTTTATAAATGATTTGGTAGCTTTCGAGTAGTTTAGTTTAGTTATATTAACGTCCTTTTTGAAGCAAAACGAAGGCGAATTTGGGACGGACCTCATAATTTTGAACCGCGGTCAAGTGATCTGTGCTAGCACCACATCAGCGGGAGGACGTTTCATCTAGTGTGATTTAGAGAGCGATAGGCCCACATACAAGGCGGATCTTCAGTGGAATCGGGTTTCAAACTTGGACCCTTCGGCCCCGAAGCTGAGACCTTACCACTAGGCCACCGCGGTCTCTTCGGTAAAGTTCGAGGCGGCCTTATAAGCATATGTTATGCTGAACGCCCAAGACGCTCTTTTGAGGTTACTATCCAAAAAAAATACATGATGATTGATGACAGAAGAGTGATGGTGCGTGTAATTGCTAAGACTGTGGGCATCTCATATGAAAATTTATATTGTTACCAATATGGAAAGTCGCTTCCCAGCAATGTTAGTCTTATGGTTGGGAAGAGAGTTCTACAGGGGTAAGTATGGGAATGGAGCCATCGATCCCGACTTTGGCGAAAAGCTTGGCTACCCTTTTGGCGACACATTTGATGACTTTGGCGACGAAATGTGGGATCTCAAAAGTACTGGAATTTTCTTGATATCTCTATTAAGGGCCGAGATCGCATTTGTCTGGATAACGTCACGGCCTGTCGGGGAGACTATAAAAGGACCGTGCTCGGGTCGCAGAGGAATTATGTGTGTTGATCGACTGGGATCGCCTTTGGAGTGCAAACGTCTATGGAATCTCTCTTTGGAGTTTTATCCGCTGTGCGAGCTAGTAAGCTGTTAGACGCCGACGGTATTGAAAGTGCTGTTACTGATATTAATTAGTGAATTGTTGCCTGTTTGTGTTGCTAATCTGTGCGAGTCCGGTTTTTCCTGTTACCTGCGCTTCGTGTTTTCTGGAATATTAGAGAATAAAGTGTTCTTCTCCGTTATTCGGCTTGTTGAACTGTTTTCATCATACATACCCTGAAGGATTTTCGTAACAATATAATATTTTGAATGAACACGTGATAAAACTCTCCGCAAGATGGGTGTCGCAATTGCTCACTCTGGAGCAAAGAGGTGTTGCCAGGAAACTTTGAACCTGTTTCAACGGAATCCAGATGTAACAGTGGGTGAAATCTGGATTCATCACTGTCATCCTTAGAAAAAAACCAAAATAATAAGTTGCAAGCAGGGATTCTGCCCCCCCCCCAAAGCTAAAACAGTTCCTTCAGGTGGAAAGGCTATGGCCACAATGTTCTAGGATCCTCGCGGATTAAAATTTTCTTAAATTTGTTGGACAAGGGCAAAACAATTACAGGACAATATTACGCTTCTTTGCTAGATCGTTTAAAAAAGTAAAATAAAAGAAAAATGACCTGACTTGGAGGGAACGAAAATCCTTTTCTACCTCGATAATGAAACACCTCACACTTCTGCTGTTGAGAATGCAAAACTACCTGATTTACGCTATAAAATTTTTCCGCATTCCCTTTTTTTCCCTATTTGCTTCATTTAGATTACTACGTGTTCCCAAACATAAAAAAATGGCAGTCAAGAAAGAAATTTTCATCGAACGATGAGGTGATGCCGAAACAACTGCCTACTTCAAAGGGTTAGACAAATCGTCATGAACGGAATAAAAACACCCAAGCATCGTTGAATTAAATGTATAAACCTCAAAGGAGAGTATGTTGAAAAATGAATAATGTGTATCCTGAAAATATTATATTTTCTTACTGTTTGCATGGACTTATCGGACATCCCTCGTAATATCGTATTTAATTTTCAGAAAATGCAATTGAAAATAACTGGTCCCAAACAAATCCACATGTTTTGTCTCCTCGGATAAGTAAGCGATAAGTAAGCAATTATAAATAAATGCATCCCCTAAAAAATCGATTCACTCATAAAAAATGTTCTTATCTTCACTTAATTCTTTGCGTTCGTCTGTTCTCCCTTAACTCATGTGGTATTTTGTCAATGTTAATATCTTCTTTTGAGCTAAATTTTTAATCTTTTGCAATTGTATATCCTGTCCAGTCTGACTCACAATTCTGGAAGCTGCATCGTTTTCATACTCTTGTTAGATAACAATTTCTATAAAAGCCATGTTATAGATTAAACTGACAAATTAATTTTTAGGAATTTAATCAAATCAATAACTATACTTTTCAGATTCTAAAGCACTAAAATCAATACTTACACACACGTGTATAAACATGAGTTTTATTACATTTACTTGTCGAAAATCCCTCGTAATGTCGGATTTAATTTTCAAAAAAAGGTTAAACCAATGGTTTCCATACAAATAAATTTCCGCAACAACTTCAATATATTAAAGTTTATAAGTCTACATACAATCTGCAAATTGCGTCATTCAACATCGGTGATGCAAAAATCTTTCAAAATGTTCTACAGGACAGACCGTTGGATCCGAAGCTACAAAATTTGGCACATAGTTTCTTTTTAAGTACTCACTAAGAAATAAGTTCACTAAGTGTGGCCGTGTATGTGAGCCTGATGCACATTAAATCTGAAATCATGGGCCAAACGTTCTCCCGCTAGTGTGGAGGGGGAGTACCAGCTTAGGTGCTGTCCTCGTCCTCTAACCGCGGTTCAAAATTACGAGGTCCTTCCCAAAATAGCTCTCGTGTGGGCTCTAAACGGGACTATTATATAAGTAAAAACTGAAAAACACGAACCCTGGAAACTCTATTCCCGAGACCATTTCACCAGGCTACTCAAGCATTACAGAAGTAAAAGATGCGTTAAATAAAGAGAATTTTATTTTTAAATTTTTTTTACAGACGAAAAGATGGTTACGGTGGCTGTTATAGCAAACCAAGATTTTACCGAAATCTCTGCTAAATTTAATTAATGTTTCACCTTTTAAAAAAGTAAAATTTTTCAATTGCTAATTCAAAATTGTTTAGCAAACATACTTCTGAGTCCCAGACTCAACAGAAAGTAGTTTATATCAAGATATAACACTGCTTTCGCGCAATTGAAAAAAGGCGTTTATTTACAAACGCATTATCCGTGAATTTTACATCGGAACTGAAACTTGAATGGATGATGATGATGAAGCTGTTTGAGATGTATGCTCGCTCCTTGGCTGCTTTATCTCAAATTATCCTTAGTTCAAAATTTTGAGAATAGCAAAACTTAGAGAAATTGAAAAAGTAAAGGAAAAATTAAGAAAACATGATCTGAATCAAAGATTATCGTGGATATGGCTTAAAAGTTTTTGAATGGCGAAAACCTTCTTTTTGGAATGTATAGAGAAATCAAAAATCCGTGGAAAAGAGAGTGGAAGGTCTTGAATGGAAAATGTCAGGTTCACAATTCTTAATTCAAAAATATAAATACAGCGATGCGTGCTTTACCAGTGCTGTCAATCGTGTGAACCCACCAGCGGCCTAGTTGCAAGATCTCGGCTTCGGGGAACTGGCAGTAGGTTCGAAACCCAATTCCAGAAAAGATCCGCCGTGTATGTGGACCTGGTGTATGCTAAATTTGATGTTGTAGGTCAAACGTCCTCCCGTTTGTGTGGTCCGTAAGTCTGGCGAGGAGGTTTCAGTATAGGTATCGTCTGCATCATCTGACCTCGATGCAAAATTACGAGATCTGTCCCACAATAACTCTTGTGTTGTTTAAAAACGGGGCGTTAATATAACTAAACTGAACTTATAATTGGAATACTTTTTTTTTTATTTAATTACTGTTAAAATCATTTCACCTTAAAAATCTCGCGATATAATCAGTTCTAAAATAACATTACAAGAAAATTTGCCTTGTAAATTTCAATTATGGATTTGAGCAGAAGCGGCCCTAGGTAACTTCACCAACCGGGCAAGGCAACAATATGGCGCCTCCCACCACCACCAACCAAAGTATTTTTTAAAATTTTATAATGTCTGCATTCTAAATGTCAAACAGAATTTTATTCAGAAAAATGCATGTTTTACGTGCAAATATGACTTAATAATATTATGGTGAAAAGTTTTAGACTTCAGCTGTATTTAAGATTATATTTGGTCTTACTGAGATCAAAATAATATATTCTACAAATTTTTAAAACATTTGAATTTATTTCTTTAGTCTATTCAAACACTTTTTTCCCTTTACACTCCCGTTTTCACGCCACACGAACTTTGGCGCCACGGGCAGTTACCCAGTTTACCCGGCCTTTTTGCCGCCTCTGAATTTGAGACTCTAATTCTGAAGCATTGAAATAACAAGCCAAAGAAAATGTTTGGGCGTCATATGAGTAGCAAGCAAAAGAAAAATTTCTTTGGCTTGTTATTTATATTTTATCAATTATTCCATATTCTGCAACAACCGCTTACTTCTTTAATATTAAATTTTATTAAGATTCCTTCATATTTTATTGCGATAAAGCCATCGGAATGGCAAGAATCATCTGCCTTACAACAAAAAGATTCCGTTTTGTGTGAGATACCACAAATTTGTTTTACTGTTCACAAAATGCAGTTCTTACATCTCCTGATCGAGTTTAAATTCCCCAAAGTGTTTCCTTATTTCATGCTCAATGGGTATCCAATAATCTGAAGGAAAATAATTCTTTGCTCGAACTATTTTACGATGTATTTGAAATCGTTTTATTTGCATTACGGATAGAAAAAAAAGCAGAATTCTATTGTAAATAAGCTCAAATTGATTCGAATGATTGCTCGGCAGAGTGATAAAAGCTCCTATCCCTCTATTGTGTGGACACTCGACGCCAGTATTTCGATTTCGTGAAGTGGCAACTATTAAAGCCCCGCAGAACGAGTTCGGAATTCTAATGGCAAATAATGAACCTCCATATGCCGTTTGGAATTGTGTTAAAAACATTCTTTTATTCCCGCTTATTCAGAAATGCTGAGTTTTTGATGACGAAATGAAAAAATCGGGACAATCGAGGTATTTGGAATAAATTTGAAGCTTTTTTTTTCTTTAAATTGATCGGAAATAATTTTTTTCGAGAGTAAGTCTGTTTCTAGAAACGTAAGGAAAAAAGAATATATTGTATATAATTTGGTGTGCATGACATTCTATTTGCGGATTCTTAGAGATTTAAATCATCACAACATCATTTGCTGTTTATTAAATGTATATATTTGATGCAATCATAAATGTTAATAAGCTGCAAACGATTTTTTCTTAAAACAAGGAAGATTTATTTTCATCTAAAGCAGTTTTTTTATATTCTTTTAGTGAAGTAAATCGACTTCCAAAACAAAGGGCGGGAAACGAGAAGGGGAACAAAGAAATTGTGGTACATAATTTGGTGTGCATGAGCATTCTGTTACATTTTAACTATCAACGTGATTTGTATTTATCTGAAGCAATCACAAATGTTAATAATCTACAAACGATGCTTTTTATAATAAAAACAGAAAAATTCATTTTTCACATTATTCGCAACCCGTTTTAAATAAGGAAAATGTCGATATGCAAATAATGAACCGATAATGGAATTTCAGTAAGAGAGAAGAATTTACTGACATTTTCATTTGGCACTCAATTCATATATTTCAGTTTTTAAAATGAATCATACCGTTTAATATTAGCTAACTTCCCCATTTGTGTTAATTCATTGAATACAACGTATCCTAAAAATATGTGCACACTTTGAAAAATTAATATATATATAATATATAACATTCATCGAAATTTTATAACTCAAACTGATTAATACCTTAATTATCATAGCGAGGGAGAGGCTCTTTATGGTTAACAGGTTGCTTCGAGTTCCTACCGAATTCGCCAGATCTCACTCCGTTGAATTTCTTATTATAAGGACACTGAATACTACTGAGGCTGAGTTCAAATCAGCCAGTGAAAGAGAACAAGCTCAAATATTAAACAATATGCTTAACAATATTTTCAGTTGGCGTTACCAACAGTGCTTGGACAAAAATGGGTACTTTTCCGTTAACGGAACTCCAATCGTCACCAAGCTGAAATGCTTGGCGTAATTACGTTTTGGCGCCAATTTTCATCACTATGAAAGATCTGTCGTTAGGATTTGGCGATTTTTGTCTGGGATTCGTTAACAGAAAAGAACCCGAAAACTACGAATGATAATTAACAAGAAAAAACTTTGATTAATGTTATTAAATGATTTTGCAAGGGTGTATACAGACACACTGCACACAATGTTCTAGAAAAATAATAATAAACGTTTTGTCATGCCACCAACTTCCACGTAACTGTTCCGGCCCTCAGCCAAAAGAAGTGAAGTGAATTGTGGGAGAAACAGTTGCGCGGGAGACGAGTGGTAGGCGCCATTAATTGAATTGGATTTCTGCACACAATGTGTACGGTTTTGTAAGAGTCCCAGGGGTGAATTCCTAATGATTATGAGGATGAATCTTGAACGTGAATCGTAATTCTACATATGTATAAAGCTCCTATTTAAATAGTATATAGTTCCTATTAAAAAAGTAGTGTGAACAAAAAAAGTGGAATCATTGAAGTCTGAAGCATATGGTTTGACACGTATATTGAAAAAATAAGTATTATACTTGAGCAATGGACGAGTTTTCTGGTTTGTTTACCTGCCTGTAATACGTATTTCCGGTGCAGTGCTAAGTCAATAGATCTTCAAAGCGGAAGTCCAACGTACAAGCAGATAAAGTCAAGATATTTATTTTAAGTAAACAAACCAGGAAACTCATCCATAAGACACCAGCAATCTCATAACGTCATTTATTTTTTACTTCACTTTTAAGATAGGTAAAAGAAGAGTGTTTGAGATCTTCGCTTTCGAACTTTTAAAAGATTCAAAAGAACAAAAAAAAGAAGAGACATTTTGTTACTTTAACATTAACTTCTAGCATAATTCATTATTGGAAGATCAGTCTGCAGTTTGAGAAATTTTACGAATCTCTCTCTCATGAAAACCTTATTTCAATAGATTTTTATTTTTAGAAAGAGAAAACCAGAAGCATTTTCGAATGCTGGCAAAAATATAAAATGAAATTTCGCTACTTTCAAAAGAATAAAAAGTAATGTCTGAAGCAATAAATAAAAAATCGATGCCAAAGTAGCATTAAAAGTGAATAAAAAATAACAGTAAGAATATCTTGAGTGGCAATGACTATACCAACGTTAAAAAATCGTCTGAAGTGAAATATAGTTTCAAACCGCTGGCGAAAGAAACAGTACTAAAAAGTTCCAAATGGAATGGCGATAATTCCATCGAATTGAAGAATCTTAAGGAGCTTGTAAATTTTTTCGAATTCTCTTCTAATCTACAATTGATTCGTTCTTTTTTAAAATTGTGGTCGATTTAGCAACTGGATTGAACGAACATTACAATGTAAAGTTAATAGATACTTTATATAGTAAATGAGGGCCATTTTTAACATTTCTCAAAGCTAAGTCGCAGGTTGAAATATAAAACCAAGAACTAAGAAAATGGTGCATTTCAAATTGTATCCATTGTGTTCTTTTTCAGAATGCATGGTAGTTTTTCTTTGTCAGCGTGCCTATAAATAATATAAATTTTATGTCTCGTATCAAAGATTGTAGTGTTAGGAAAACAGTATTTTAAAAGCTTACCGTTCTTCAGACAAATGTAGAATGCATTCTACCTATCATATATTCATTCTGAAGTCTGATTTATTTAAGATATTTATGAATTTACATAATTTAAATATTATGAATAAATGTCTAACTATTTCAATATTTGTTTATATTGGAATTTCTGTGGTATAAAAAGTTATGTACTGTAATAATAACATATGATAGCAATAATTGATGTACGACAATTATAAACTGAGTGGATTTACTTCGTTGTCTTGAGATTTTATCTTAGCATTTTATAGAAAGAACATACTAAAATGTTATTTTCATTTAGTAATTAACATTCTCTGAATTAGTTTTATTTATTTTCAAAAACACATTGTCCCCATTCTTCCACAATAACAAAACAGCAATCTATAAGCAATGAGCTACAAATTTTTTAACAGCGAACCATTTGGATTCTAAATGTAACACAATAATGTAATCGTAATATGTTAACAGCATACTAATATCTATATATTTAAAATAATTGGCAAAACCAGACCAACAGCCCCAACCACTGAACCGATTTCGACAATTTTTATTTCTCACAGAAGCTTATGACGCCTAGACATGCCATCAAGGGTCACCTTTCCCCCTCCACCATCTACATCCGAAAGAAACCCAAACATACTTCTCCACTTTACATTCCTATGGAAAAAAATCTTAACAGAGTCCTAGAGCCCCAACAACTGCACCGATTTCGACACTTTTTACTTCATATGAAAGCTTATGAAGACTACATATGTCATAAATCACCCTCCATTTTCGATATATATCGCAAAATAAAACTTATGTAGAGTCTATCAGCCTCTACTACCGCCAATTCCCCAATTTATTTCACGAAGTTGCGATCATAGCCACAAGCCTTTAATATTGCAGGCGAACAGCTGGTCGCCGAAAGCGGCTAGTATTTTATACAAAAACTGGCTCGTCTTATACCATTGTATCTCACCAGGGGATGAAAAATTGCCGAATAAGTAAGCAGTTTCTCGCTTCCCTTGGGGATACAGTGTAAATCATTGCCGATGGCTGGACGTACCTCCTGCGGGAGGGGCAGTTGCATTGGTCAGTGACGGCCATTTTGTAACTGACCATACTACCAGTGTTATTTATTTGTGGCGAACTAATCATTCAGATTTATTGGAAAATTAATCTAAGTTTTCATGCAAATTTTTTCTCCTTTTGTATACGTCCGGATCCGACGTCATAATATACGCAAAAAGCTTTTCATTGGTTGTGACGTCGGGCATGGATGTATCCTTAAGCCCACGAGTTTTTGCAATTCAAAGAGATCAGACAGATCAGTAGAGATACGATTGGAATAGAGCTTGATTGTTAGATCTCTGTTTTTACTTTTTATCTCTTAAACCGAAGTTATGGTTTTCAGTTTCTTTTAATATGTACAATAAATGGCTTTTATTAAAAACCTCGACGTTTTCTTCCACCACACTCTGTGATTTTCCATCAAGATTCACTGGACAGGGTGACCATTCTAAGTTAATACCATTATGTGATGCAGTATGGCCAAACCTGGTTTTTGTGCCATTACACCCAAATAAATTAAACCAAACGTCCAAATAATTTATTTATGTAAAATGGATTGGTAATGGCGTTAATTTATTTTCAAATTATACCCCTCAAATGTGCCTTGTCAATTTAATTTTGGTATC
>BGPR01007703.1:55938-69218 GCA_013235015.1 Araneus ventricosus
AATTTTAGTTGATGAATTTTGACGGAAGAAATTAATGATAAAACGACATATCTTGAGGAAAATCAACTTTAAGGCGTTGAATTCATATTTGGGAGCAGTAATATATTTGATCTTAACTTAAGTGACCGGATATTCTGGGCTTCTAGAACTCGGTTGCACAATCCGAATTATTTTTGAGGGAATGGGTAAGGATTGGATAAAATTCAAGAATAGTTTAAATAAAATTTTAAAAAATCGGAAGCAGTGAAATAGTTAATTATTAAAAAGAACTTCAAAAGAAAATGCAAGAAGATTAAATAATATTCTTTTGTTTAATATCTTTACTATTTTTTTTCAGGCCGATTCCTCAACTTGTTTCATTATGGTGACCAGTGGCGGCTTGTTTTATGTAATCTTGGGGGGGGGGGGTCCTTCCTGCGCATCTTTAATCCTTCACTGCGCAGTAATGCATATTTGAACCACTTACATTTTTTGGCTTTTTTCATTAACTTTAAGTAGTTTTATATTTAATGAATAACTAATAGCATCATTTTTTCAAATAGGTAAGTATTTTAACAAACTAATTTTAATAAAAAATTTAAGCTCGAAATTTGTTTTACAGTTCCGTTTTCTGTATTCCTTATTATATTTAAAAAAATTTACATCAAAATGACAGTATAATACAGAAATAAAATAATTTTCTTATTAATTAACGAGATAAAATGTTATAATATAACTAATATGAACAGAACGTAAGCGAATACTATTTATTAGTATCATTAAAAATTATTTAAAAATAAAATCCATTCTTGTTTTGCTTTCAGCAACAGAACAAAAACATTAACCTTGACGCTTGTACGAGGATTAAATAATTTTGTATCCATTGAAATCAAAACAGCTACATGTAATCCTATCCCGATTCATATTGTGTGCGTCAGAAAATATTTTATATATTTTTTAATATTAGAAAGCTGAGTTCAAGCTTTGATGTATTATGTAGTAACGGGAATTGCCAAGAGGAGGGAAAAAAAGATTAATTTATTATATTACATCTATCTAAAGGTGGACTGCGATAATTTAAATTGCATTCTGTTTTCTGTTCAGCATTCTGAAATTCTGTTCTTTGATGCGACCCGTGTTTTATTCAAAATTTATTAAACTATGAATTCTTAGTTTAATAAATTAAGAATCTAAATATTATTAAACTATGAATCATGTCCCAAATAGAAAGGTACAGAATATTAGAGTTAACGAAAAATTTGAAAACATATTTGTATCCCAAAAAATTTCTATAATATATTTTATCAGCATTTATATCTAAAAGTCATCAAACAAATCTTTAGGATTGCGAGAAATTCCATTACTATAAAAAAACTTTTGTCAATTAAATTTTTATTTATCATTAATTATCTTTCATTTCTTTATTTCTTTTCTAAGTTTTAGCACGTAAAAAAATTTTCCGGGCGAGAAAAGTTCTAACGCGAGGGAACTGTCGAATTTTGCAGTTCCCTTTCAGCTTAAAATTAAGGTAGAGAAAGGTAGGAAGAGCCTGCGCTGGGTGAATGCGCATGCGCGAAAGACCGAATTCGGTGTTGCAAGAATCCAGTTCCCGTTTGAATTGTTACTTTCTCCTTTGCGCTTCTTCTTCGGGTAGTGGAAAAATAAGATAGGGAACTTCGTTTTCTGCGTAGATGTTTCTTCGTGTTACATTTGAATATCGTAATAGTTTAACACAAAATTGCGTTAGATTGTTGATAAATTTAAATATTAAATGCGAAATAAAATAAATTTATTAAATTTACACCATGGAACAGGTTGGGGGTGCTACAATACCGCAGTACCTACACACGAGCCACCCCTGATGGTGACTATATTCTGTGTATAATAAAAATTAGGGAGAATTCTGAAAATTATAATTTTTAAAAAATAGACATTTTTTAATAAGTAAAATTCGTGACAATCTGGAACATTACATTCAAATTCGGACACCTTTTCAACTCCGAGCAGAGTCAAAAGTCAGAACTGTACCTGTAATCCTTCATTTTAATCCTACAAGTGGCCAAGTATTTTGATCCAATAACCTTAAACTCTTAGAAATGTGAGCATTTGTAGTATATAAACCATTATTTTTGTATGTAACCCACTAATATTTTGGGGAAATTAAATCTGATTGGCGCATGCGCAAAATCACCGAGGGTTTCCGTATCTGTTAAAAAATTGTACCAAAAAAAAGTGTCGAAGCGCTTCAACGTGGAATAATGCCGCTAGAACAACAGTCCGACTTTCGTTTGGGGGTCTCATATATTTATGATGAATTATATTTTGTTATCTTGTATTTGGGGAGGATTGTTACCGACATTTCTAAGATAAAGCCACGTCAAAAAAACTTCCGATACCACATTTTCACAATATTTTTGTCTTCATTTTAAAACTAACTTTGTGTTTCTTAACTTTCTGCTAATAGAATCTGGGCATTAGTTACTGTGTTCATTTGAATTAAAATTGTTATCGAAACTTCAGTATAAAACCACTTTTAAACTTTTATGACAATTGTGCTAAATTGTATTTTTTGCATTTTGTTAGTTTCACATTTTTTTACTTTAACGCAGAATAATTAACTTAATGGCTCTTTCACTATAAAATCCAAGACCAGAACAAAACAAACTAAAATGTTGTTTAAGATCTTTTCCTGTTATTCGTATAACATAAATAAAACCATCGGATTTCTAGGAAACATGACTTATTCTTGTTCGCTTAAACTGTCAGGAACAGAAAATAACAATTCAAGACTTTTATGAAGAATATTTTGAATGTCTTATTATCATAAACGTCGTTTAGAAATCTTTATTTGAAATTAACTTTATGTTAGTAGACAACAGCAGATTATTTTGAAATGCATGTTTCGAAATCGTTCGAGCTATTAGCTTGAAAAGTAATTTATAAATTTAGTTTTCAGATTTTTTTTTACTATGAATTACTTCGAAAATTTCATCACGTAGCATTTTTAAAAACTTAACAGGCGAAAGTAAAATTCCAATTAATATCCTGTAATGAATTTTCCAGCTATACAGGTTCCATGACCCAATAGCTGATTTCGAAACAGTTAGGCATTTGTTTCAAGATGGAAAAATTCTCCAAATGTCATAAATAATTATAATTTAATTTGCTTTAATCAAAAAATGAACCGTTGAAAAAATTATAATGTTTAAATTTTTATGCAACTAAAACCGACCAAGTTATGAAGCTTTGGATATCACTATTTTAGACAATTTCAGACCATTTCAATGGCCGCCTTCGAGAAAATATACCAATAAACAGACGGCTCGAGAAAACTGCTGTCGTTGATTGACCAAAAATAATGAAATTCAAAGCTAAATAGCCAGTGATGTAGTCTCAAAATATAAGCAGTACCGGTACGCTCTAAAAGCAGAGCCGGAATCCTTTAACCTGGCTGACAAAAATAGAGCTATTTTAAGGACGTTTTCACAATTTTTCTTATTTACTTCTCATTAAAAAAACATAAAAAAGCCGCAGTTCTGACCTCGCCGTAGAGTTTTCATGAAAACGTCGGAATAAAATCACAAAACAAGTATTTCGTATTAATATGTAATTTAATTATCAATCTCTTTAATACAATATTTACACAGAGCAGTATAATGTTTACAGAATAGATAAGTCACAAGCTGCAACAGACCCTTGATACATGCGATAAATTTCTGATTTATCTATTCTGTAATCATTATACTACTCTGTGTAAATATTGTATCAAAGAGACTGATACTTAAATTACATATTAATACGAAATACTTGTTTTATGATTTTATCCCGACGTTCTCACGAAAAATCTACAGCGCTGAACCGAACTGCGCCTTTTTATGTTTTATTCAGAGTAGCTCTTGATGTCGCCATCTGTTGACAATATATAGAACTAAACTTCGTGTATGCGCAGTAAAACATTATTACTAAAAATTCTCATATCTCCCGTAATATTCAAATTTTTGAATTCAAACTTTAATGCACTGTTTCTTTTACGTATTGTCAAGTATTCTGTAAGTTTCGCAGAATTCGAAGAAACGCAAAATCAAAAAACATGCTGAGTTTGAAATTTTCAATTTAATACCGATTTTTACTTATATGCTGATAAATATTTTTATTGTCTCACTTTGGGTCCTAGTGATATTCCTAAAGCTCTTTAAAATTACACCAGAATCAACCTCCTAGCTAAACTCGTTTTCACGCTACACTTTTTATAACCCTACATAAAGATAATTCGTAACAATCACGCGCATGCGCCTACACTGGTACGATGACGTCACAGGCAAAACAAATACTATGCGACAAACTCTTACAGATATGATCTATCCGTTGTGGGCTCAACTATTCTTTTCGCATACATAACTTCCCCCTGTACATAACTCGGTCAGTTTTAGTCGCAGAATAAAAATGTTATTGCAGCGGCGATGAAGAATTTTGCGACGAGGTCGGTATGTCTACAAGCTCATTATTCGTAAATTATTGCATGTTCTGTCTATTCAATCGGACCTTTAACATGTTGATTCCCATATGAATCAAATACGATTCACACGAGGATCAAATATGATTATTAGCTGCTATCTAATCCAGATGACCCCTTCTCTACTGTAGTTGAGATAACAGAGAAGGGTTCATTTAATTGAAATCCAGCTACAGCGCTCGGGAAAGCTAATCATGCTTTCCTTTCTAATTTTAAATTATTTTTGTCTTTCTTACTTTCTCTAACAGTTTTCACAGAATTTCCCTTTAGAGCCATATGCAGCAACAATTAACTTCTTTGCAAATGTGTATGTGTATTCTTAAGCATTGCATATAAATAGCGAGAAAAATTAGGCCTTGTTTAGAATGTTAAGGCATTAAAGAAATGAACTAAATTCGTAGTGTTTAATTGCTTCAAAGTTATTACGGTACGTTATCTATAATTCATTAGTTTTCATTTAAAATTTAGCATTCATGCGCTTAATTAATTAAAAAAGAAATACATATCTATTCTTTCATAATATCTTTACTAAAAAATACGAAAGAAATCAGAAAACAATTAGATGGCATGCGCGATAACGTTTGTCACGTGAGTGTGACAACACGTAAATTGATCCCATTGGTTAATTATGATGAGTCCAGTCTTGAATATTTTAAATGATAATCGGCTGGCAATTACCTCATTCTGGCTCAGTAATCCAAACAATTGTGCGTGCTTCATTTTCACTAGGAAACAGCGTATGCCACCTTAGACCAAATCTAGATATTCGGCCAACACATCCCCTGGGTTACTGAATACAAGTATTACCCCTGGGGTTATTACTAGAATATAAATTAAGCATTAGTGTCCACCTCAAAACCCCCGCCATCGGCGACAAGCTTGTTCGCCGGGAATATAATTTCAATTGAATGTCTTATGCATAATTTGATATTCATGGTTCCCTTAACAAAGTAATTTTAAATTCCAAATCGTGATAGACATTTAACCCATGTTCTTTCAGTAGCCCTCTGCCTATTATGTTCGTTGTCTGCATGATTGTCCTTCATGGAGTCGAGTGACTGTATGTGTCATGTATCATACAATGGCATCATCTTCACTCTCTGATTCCTCTAGAAAAGATTATAATATGCATTTGGTTTTAACTTTAACCCTGCGAGCGGAGCAAACGTCTTTTTCCGTTTCTCATGTTCGGTTCAAAAGCGGATAACTCGTAATTATATGCATATTTTCTTAAAAAAACCGTGTATAAAATATTCTTAAGATTTCAGAGATATAATTTAAAAAAAGATTGACTCATTTACTTTAAAAGCTAAGTTTTCTAGCCTGAAAGCTAAACGGTAAAAATAATTAGACGCTCAGAGGGTTAAAATGGCGCAGCACATTTTACTTCCAGCAGCATATCAGCTGAATTAAAATATTCTGATTAAAACACATCATTAAACATAAAAAATATTACTTTAGCTTTCAACAATGGAAGAGAAGCACTCAAATAAATATTTGTTTAAACAATGAAAAAGGTTTGAATTGCGAACTTCCCCACAAAAAAGTAAGAAAGCTCGGTCCATTGAACCCTGTGAGCGCCTGGACGGAAGGGGGAGGATCCTCCTTCAACCTTTAACCTTTCTGGTAAGTTGACGTTTTGTTTTAAGTTAGAAAGTCAGTTCCCTCAGTGACGCTCCAACGTAAGGTGTCACCCATTTTTTAGGACACAGTTGGGCTCGTAAGTAAGATCTCAAGTGGACTGGTCTCATTGAGCCAGGTACACACATAAGGAGATGAAAGAAGGGAACTCATGTTCACTCTGCGACAATCTAACGTAAGCTGCCAACCTTTTCTGAGCACAGGACACGGTTAGATATTTTAGAGGGCTGAACACCTGCAAATTGAGGCCTAACTATTATGTAAATGATATGATGAGTTTATAGTGCTTGATGAGTGTATGATATCCTATGTCTAACATCATCTCAATGTCGTCAAGAAAATAAAACGATTTCAGTGCCAGACAGCGAGTCGTCTCATCATTGCCTTTCGAGATAAGTACGCTCTCATTTACATTATATAGAAGTTAAGCAATAAATTTACTCCTGATAAGCTTGCGTAAAATGAATTTTGCACAGCGTTGCAACAATCCAAACAGACAGTAAATTATGCCAAAAAATATTTTTAAATTTCTTTTAAAAATTAGAGAAAAAAATCGTGCAACTTAATCGATTTAATTACGTTGTGCGATACATTGAAAAGGTAATTTCTTGCACTTTCAGGTAGTGTAAAAATAATTTTTGTGCTTTAATATTTTCGAAAATTATTTAGGATAAACGCCGAAATTTAGCTTAATTTTTAATTAAAATTCTAATTAAAAAGGGCTCCGAGTTGCACATTCCCATCCTCCAAAGTATGTTTGTACCAAATTCCGTAGCTCTAGCTCGAGCGATGTGCCCTGCAGAGCGCCAACACACATACAGACACACACACGTTCTCCTTTATTATTAGTAGAGATTATTTCATCACCCTTACTCTATCGATCCTCCATTTGAAGATTAGTAACCATTATGAGATTAAAGATTGTTTCAAAATCAGGAGTTAAGGCGAATCCTAAATGCCTCATGATATGTCAGACGAAAGGTCTTGCATAACGATCTAAAAGTTTAACCTGTTTGGGATTATATTAAAGGTATTTCGACTAAATATTTCCAAAAACTGCCTCAGATTAGCAACGAACTTCTTCAGGATTCTCCTGCTTATGATCCTATTCCACCTCCCCCAAACAGCTTGTGCCATTTTGGAACACTCTTTCGATCATTTTCATCAGCTAAGAGAAGACGTGTCGACTTTTAACTAAGTTGCGAATCTGAGCGACCTTTTTGATTTTCTAAATTATATCCAAACATATTCAAAACGGTTCTGTCCGTCGCCATCATTTACGTGAATTCCTAATAATTACCATTTGTCCATACTTCTTCCTCAATTTAAGAACGCTTTCTTTGTGGCATCGTGTCAGGGATCCTTTTTCTTTCAATAATTTAAAACCTTTACTTTCCTATTTCTTCAGTTCTTATTTTTATTTTATTTATTTATTTTTCATTTGACCAAAACTCCCCCTTCAAAGAACTGTCCCTCATAGCGAAATTTAAATTCCTTTTCTCTCTCTTTTTATGTAAACTCAGAAACTCTATTTATATTCAAAAACTCTGATGTGGTAGCGCAAGATTCTCATTGAATCTGTGGAACACAACAGAACAGACTCCGTTGGCCGTTTCCCAATTGCCTTGTCGGCCTTAATTTCCGTCACGCCAGTTTTGAGAAAATGTTTATTTCGAAACCGCCTTCAACCATTAAACCGTTTCATTAGATCTCTTTACTCCCGTTAAACGTGTTTAGCAATTCGTATACTTAACAGCAAAAATGATTTATTCTTCCATATTGCGTTAATCAAGTATTCACTACAATTCGCTATCGTAAGGTAGTAACGTCTGCCTAATTAACAACTTCCATTTCACTTTGAGCGGGCAAAAAAAGTCCGTTTCCGCAGGGAATTCCCACCGGAAAGACCGTGGAATATCACGGCTCAGAATGGAAAGGTTAACGATGGGTATTTTCTATTTTTAATCCAACAACTTCGCTCGTTAATAATTCCTCTTTTGTTTTCTGTCCCCATGACTTACATACGAAACCTGCGACCACTGGCGAGAAACGCGCCCTCTTTCTCGCCAAATAAATCAAGTGATATTATCTTCGACTGTCAATGAATAGTGAATGTTCTGTGCATACTTATCGCCATTTTTTTATTTTTCTTTTTGGAATCAGTTTCTAGAATACTTTTCGGGCAAAAATGAAATGAGAAAAGAATGAAAGAAGTTCTGTGTTTCAAGAAATTAGCTCCGAACGATGGAAATGAATCCATTGGAATAAGAAATGCTAAAATGTTTCATTTCTAGATAATTATTGAAGATAATCTTCTGTAGCGAGGGATATGAGACAGAAAAACTCTGAAGGAAATCAAATTGAAATGTTCACAGAAAGCAGAGAATTACAGAGTGATTGAAAAGTCCGGAACAATTTAAACACTTTCGCGACGAGGTGGTGTTTTTTTTCAACACCACAATACTTTGGGTGGCATGAACTTGAGTAGGGCACACTAAAATACTAAAACAAATTTGTTTTATTTTTAGGAAAAATATATCCTCTGGTTTAGGACTGGGACAAATACTATGTCCCATCCATCGTCATCACTGGACATATGTGACCCAGTAGTCTTCAATGAGTAATTTTGTAAAGAAAAAAATAAAAGTTTTAAAATTTAGATTTATAAACCAATAAAAAATTTTATTGAAATTACACAATATTTTGCGAAAACAAAGCCGTTAACTATCAAGTAATCTGATGCAACACTGTGAAAAAAAAACGCATAAAAGTAACTTATGAGAGTGACATCATGTTCTGTAAATGAAAACTCCTCCTCAAAACTTGCGAGGACTGATGAGAAATACTTCCACTAATCCAGGAAGCATTTCTATTCCCGAAGTATTTTTTTAAGTTCTTTCGAGACGTGCGTCCCTTTAGTCGCGAAAGGGTTAAGAATCAGTAATCATCGAATGAATGGAGATAAAAGTTGTAGTTTTCGAGTATATAAAACTGCAAAGTTTTTATCGTAAAAATAGAATTTGTCGGTGGCATAGTTTACAATTTAAGCCACCAGATATTTTTGCAGTTGCC
The DNA here is from genome assembly GCA_013235015.1 of Araneus ventricosus. Lineage (NCBI taxonomy): Eukaryota > Metazoa > Arthropoda > Arachnida > Araneae > Araneidae > Araneus > Araneus ventricosus. The sequence continues at coordinate 65,144 of BGPR01007703.1, forward strand.
TGAGCGATGATTTACATTTGATTAAACATGGGAGGAGTAACGTATACAGATGTTCAGTGTGCCATGCTGCATTCAAGATCTGAAATGTCAGACGAGAAATCATACCGTTTCATAGCATTACGAAACATTTTTGTCGTTCACCTTCCTTAAGTTGCATCCTTTCTGGTTTGTTTTGTTTTTGGCACCAGAGTCATTCCTGGCTAAATTGCGCCAAAATCCTTTCTGAGCAAACAGCATCTTTCTTTCTTCATTCGTTTGCCATTTTTTGGCTTTTAAACTTGTTTCGGACTTTTCAGCCACTTGAATAAAATAGGAAACAAGTAGGAATATGGCCAGGGAGACGACGGCCTGGTTGTGATGTTTCGGCTTCGCGATCGGTGAGTTCCAGGCTCGAAACCTGATTTCACCAACGATCCATCGTGTATAAGAGTTTGGTGCACCTCAAATCTGACATCGAGAGTCAAACATCCTCCCGCTCCTGTAGCGTAGAAAGTTCTAGAGGGGTGCCAACTCAGGTTTCTTCCTCGTCCTCTGGCAATGGTTCAAAACTTTAAAAAAATGTCCGTACCTAAATAGTTCTCGTGTTGCTCCAAACATAGATGGTAATACAGTAGGCAAAAATGCAGAGGACCCCTGCGTAGACTCCCGTACAATGCAGGGGGTATGTTCCGGGCTGTAGGGGAAATTGCGTTATACGAGGCGCTCATTCAGGTACGATATGTAGAATAATACGAGTCCAGACATGTCTCTAAATTAGTGGCGAATCCAGGATTTTGGTCGGAAGGGGCTGAGGTCATAAACATTTTGTATCGTCGTGACGAATGCCAAACCTCATGGCTTATATAAGCCAAAACACTTTAATTTTAGACTTTATTCACCTAACAATAAGAATCATAAAGAACGCTGCAATACTTTGAATAATTGAATAAAAAACACAATGAAATAACTAACCAAAATTTTTTTCAACCTCGTCAACGCTGCAAGTACGAGTGAAATGATTACAAAAGTGGGAAAATTTTGAAGCCTGTTAGACTAAAAAGCAATGTTGTCACGGTTTTTTATTATTATTTTATAAAAGGGAGATTGAGAATAAAGAGCTGTCGTGATTTTAAATAAAATCAAGAATTCTGGTTTAGCTCTGGGAGGGGCTGCAGCCTTATAGCACCTCCCTGGATTCGCCACTGTTCCTGATTGTAATTGCGCATATTGCTAGAGAGATTATACTTTTTTTAACGCTTCATCTTCACTGTTCACATTTAAACTACAGATAAGTGTATACATTCACTTTCTTAAAAAATATCAAAACTATATGAAATGTTAAATTTATCTCAGGCGTAAATACAAGATTCTCTTATGAGCTGTGTGAGTTCTAGACGGATTTTTTTCGTAGCGTTATGCGAATTCACGTTATATGCAAGCGCATTATTCGGGATTTTGTGAATGAATTTATATAAATGCTTACATACCCACAGAGACCAAATAGCAGGTTTGCCTAAGACACAGCTCATTCTTATTTCTTTGTTGGATGATTGATTGACCCTTAAAAGCCCGATTTTTTTAAAGTTGATTTTAAAATGTTTTTTGAGTTTCATTTCTTGAATAAATCGAGGGAAAAATACTTTTAAAAATCCTATTTTGTTTTAAGTATTGTTTACGGCTAAAACACAGTTTATTACCACTCAAAAACACTATGCTTTAATTTAGAAAGAAAATCTCCTTTATAAACTTCTATAATATTAAACAAGATGAATTTTAATAACTAATGACGCTGATAATAAATTTATTTCAACATTGTATTATAAAACGTGGTATTCTCAAGCGTACAAATAAAGCAAAAAAAGATTCAGTCTCAAGTGAAAAACATCAATTTATTTTGGGTTTTTTTATCGGCACTCAGGCCGCCATCCATATGTTGTAAATTGATTTAATAAAAATTTCAGTATGTATTCTATTGGCAACAACAGGCATTAGAGCTTCAATCTCATTCTCAAGATTTTAGAAATCAAAATTGGGTATGTTGCTTAAAGGCAACACTGGGCGTTTGAGGGCTAAAGGGATTTATGAGATTTTCAGCTGCACAGCCTATCATCCTCTATTCATTCCAAAATTCTTTTCAATCCGCTTCAAAAAACAGTGGAAAATTGCCATCCAAAAAGAAGAACTAACTATTGCCAATCTGATTCGTTCAAGACAAAAACAAAATCCCCATGCCTGTTTTTAACTTTCATTTTGAAATGCTACCCAATTTTAATTGCAACTGATCAGTCCAGTGTTTTTAGACGATTTTCGGCCTGTTCAAAATGAAAGAGCAGTTGTGGTAAATATGCATTAGATCGAAAGGCCGCGACACGACAGACATATCATATTTCGAATAAAAGCAAGCAATAAGGAAATTCCGAGCTATGTTTCGAGCTCCTGTCACAAGTTTGATCATTTCAAACCGGCGACGGCGGTTATCAAGTTGTCACTGGAAGTCGCTAACTCGATTTTTACTGCTCTTTCTGTATAATCTCTTTTGTATTAGAGAGATATAAACTTGGAAAGAGAAACTGCGCCGCGGAGGAAGCAAAACACGAGGAAGTCAGTCTGTCGGAGAGATGTGATAAATTGCTGCATTTTGGTATTTCTATTGGCTTATTTCTTTATGCAAGTTTGTCCTGTCACTCTGCCAAATGTTATATAAATATCGGTAAATGGCACTGGTTTATATGATATAAAAGATTGTAAAGTTATAAAATATGGAAAAACTATAAATGAAAGAAGTTGCACTTGTGATAGGATACATTTCTTGAATTTCGTACCTCCAATCCTATACATCGTAGCATGGTAATATTTTAAGCTTGATTCGTCTATCTCGTCTTTATACGATTTGATTGCATCAGCCGTTACGTTCTGTGGGTAACGATTCTTACATCATGCAATTTACAGAAAGAATGCCAACGTGAAAACATTTTCGTGTTCATAAAAGCGAAAGAGAAAATTCTGATACTGAATTAATGACAAAAGAAATTTTTTGACTTTAACGATGGTAAAAGCACGCGATGAAGCAATAAAATTAATTTGAATTTCATTACAACAACAAAAAGCATGGTTTTAAATTGCGTTTAAAATCATTTTGAAATTTTTAATAAAAGAAAATGTTGCACGGAAATAAAATTAGTATAACTGAAGAGCTTACGTTTTAAATTTTAAAATGGTGAAAAAATGGTTTTTGTACGATAATACACTCATAAGGTATTAAGGAAAAGCACTACAATTTCGATTGATTTTTAGTTAATTAAAATTTTGAAAAGACTTAGTGAGCACTTATTACGCAAGAAATAACAAACTATCACGTTTGGTTGCTATAATCCCTGTTGAACGATTTTTGCATCATGTATATTGCGTATCGTATCATGCAAGTAACAGATAGTATCCACCCTATAAACATTATCCTGTTAAATCATTAACTTTACCGTTATCCTTATTCTTTTTCATACTATATTTCCGAAATAAACCTATGTTTCTATAAAAATTGAAGGGTAGTTTTGCCGCCCGCATAAACTCAGTTTGTTAGACCAATGAGTTTGTGTTTGACACACAATTTGAAAATTTGGGTTTGGAATACTTGACGTCTAGTCATCAATGGCGTAGCAAGGGTAAAATGCGCCCAGGTCATAATATGATTTTTTTCACCCTTCCTCATTGTCATAAGCGGTTTAGCATGTTTAAACGGCGCCCGTGGAATGGTATTTTTTCACCCCCTCATCGTATTTGACTTTAAAAAGCAACAAAGCCTTTAGAGTTTTGTGAACATAACCAGTTGCGTAGTGAGGTAAGTGGCGATAGGATCATAATTTTATTTTTTACCCAAGTCGTCGTCAGTGGCCTACCAAGCGTAAATGATTCCGAGCATGGTTTATTTTTAACCCCTTTCATCATATTTTACTTGAAAAATAATATCAACTCCGTAATGTTTTGACACAGTGGCGCCTCCTAACCCTGGTGCCCAGGCCATCAATACCACCTCTTGTCTCCTGGTCGCTACGCCACTGAGAGTCATGGTGACCTGGTTGTGGAGTCTGGGTTTCACAGA